>JAANSO010001729.1:0-15755 GCA_036507315.1 Lepidocyrtus fimetarius | reverse complement strand
GTTTTGTAGAACGGCGTT
The DNA here is from genome assembly GCA_036507315.1 of Lepidocyrtus fimetarius. Classification (NCBI taxonomy): domain Eukaryota; kingdom Metazoa; phylum Arthropoda; class Collembola; order Entomobryomorpha; family Entomobryidae; genus Lepidocyrtus; species Lepidocyrtus fimetarius. The sequence goes on along the minus strand of JAANSO010001729.1, from coordinate 15,737 downwards.
GGAAAGCGTAAATTCCGAATAATCAATATTGAATAGAGGAAGATTATGTAAAATCACTAACGTTGTTTCTCAAAATAACGCTTGAATTGTAGGACGATTTTCAATTTTAGTAGTTTTCATTGCATTGTTGGCTTGTTGACAATGCTGAACGGTGAAATAATATCAAAAGGGCATTTTAAATACATTCCAGTGTAAATTATTTCACAAAACTAATCGCACGATGCGAGCTAAATTTAAGCATAAGCAGGACTTACTTATTAGGACATGAAATCTGATCTCATTGTTGAATTATTTTTCAGAAAATAGTCAGATACTTATTATATTGTTAAAACGTATTCCATTTACTAACTTGGGTGGATAAAAAGTAGAGAAAAGCAAAAGAAATTTTTTTTTCGTTCCGTTTAATGTACTCTGTGTAGGATATATTGTGGGCTTACATCAGGAAAACACCAAATCTTGGCCTGCATCACGGCTTGTCTATTTTTTAAACAAGGTGAACCTTTATGGCTTTATAGTCTGGCTTGTTTGAAAGAGTCTGATTGATTTTTCTGGTATCATTCATAAAAGTTGTGATTTCAATAGAAACATTAATTGAAATGATGTGAAAGAGAAAGCAGCGACATTATGTAATAAATGCAAATTTTATAATTAAAATGTTTTTTGCTGAAATGACGATTACGCAATTGGAACCCGTGTTCCAATTATACATTGTACAGAGTTTTATACATTGAAGCCTTAAAACGTTTTTTAAAATGAGTTTTACTATGAAGTTTTAATCTACTTGGTGACCTGGGCCTACAAAATCAAATGAACGAGAGCATAGCATGATGATATCTTTAACAAGGATCGGCAGGTAGTAACTAAACTATTGATTTTAAACTTTTGTAAAAACATTTCTGAATAATTGTTTTCTCTTACCAAAGCAATCAATGATTCTTTCGTGCTCTTACTAATGTATTTTTGATTTTGAAACTCTGAATTTGCAACTCCAGATTTCATATTATTAAGTCTCGCCGAGTTTACTTACAAAAATTTATTCCTATTCTTGTTTGTAAAAAAGGATTTGATCTTGTTAATTCTGCTTTAATTTTACATACTATTTTGCTGTCTAGATGTGTGCTTTCACAAAAGCCACATCTCATGTTTACACCGACATTTAATTAAAAGCTGATTAAGTAGCGTGCATAGGCATATACAAATGATTGTTGTTATCCTTGGAACTGGAAAGACAAGGCTGCTCTATGTCATAGTAAAATGTCAAAATCAGGCGCATGTTCTTTGAAATTCATAGTTATTCTTTGCTAGAAATTTCTTATGTAAAATTAAGGCAGTGGAAAATGTTTGTCAGGGTGACACGTTCTTTGTTGTAGAGTGGAAATGAACGGGAAACTATTGTCTATGAGAAATAAGTAAAACGGTGATTTTTCAAGTACGCGTCAAAAACTTTACGAATTATTAAAACTAAATTTCTACTTTGCTTAAGATGATTTTAAACAATTAAAATGAATATACTAACTAATATCAGAACAAGTTTTAATGTAATTTATATATATTTATCTAGTAATAAACATTTACAGTTACGATTTAGAAATCATCAAGATATTTACCAAGTGCGACTTTATTTTAGCAATAAACGGTGTCAAGATAATGGTGGTATATGTTGACCTTGTTGGAAAACCCATATTAAAAAATCTCATAAAAAATTGTCGGACTCTCTTTAGTAAGTGAGAATCTGTAAGAATAGTGAATAAAGAGAATACGTCTTGATAAGTATATTGATTATTACTCTTCGTTTAACCCCCATTGATTTTATGCGAGATTCAAAAGAGAAAGGGAGAAGGTAGCATAATGTATTATTTGTCACTCCGTTAGGAAGTCAGTTAAGAGCTCACCACATACGAAGTTGGTGTAGAATAACGATTTGTGTTGTATTGTTGTATACTAGCTTTAAGTTTGAGGGGTTTCTTAATAAAACATACACAGGAAGAATGAGGAACGAGTGAGTATGCGTGGCTTTTGCTGTGTTTTCGCATCTTCTTCCTCTTCTTCCTCCTCCTTCTCTGTCCTCAGTATGTCAGTCAGTAGGTCAGTGAAAGTACTGTTTGAGTAGGGCTAAATTTAGTAAGAAAGGGATTGTAAAATAATCAATATTATTTTAAAGCTAAAAATAATTTGTTTATCTTAATCATATCAGGCAACTCTGTTTTCAATATTTTTCTTCTAATTACCATAGCTGGTGCAATATTTCTGTCAGTTTGATTACAACTCTGGAGCCCAAATTTGAGTTGTCCCTGTTCCCTGAGCCAACAACGAAGTATCAGAATAACGGGTAAGCAAATCTCGTCAATATTAAAACGTAGTTCGTATTTCACTACTTTTCAGTAGGAAAAGCTTGAACTTTTTATCTGAGCTGCTGTTCTTCAATAATGTTATTTGGCTCAGTGCTTTAGTAGAACACACAGAAACAAACAAAGTTTTATTTCTTGCTTTTTATTCTTTATCGGTGTCAAAATTCATCATCAGAAAAATGAATCAAGAGAAAAAAAGCGTTTAACTGCTACGGTTTAAATTTTGCGTCTGGTTTTGAGGGTAATTAAACAAAGCTACTGCAGAAAACAACTTTCATTTTTGCAGCCGTAATGGTGGCTGGCGCCTCGGTGGAGGCGCCGCCTGCGCTTTAGCAAGAGGGTGGACCCAATGAACTCGATTTCATTCAGAGTCAGGGCAAACTGGGCTTTCTGAAGCAGTTGGCTTCAAAGCATTATACGAACAATTAAATGGATTGTTGATCTTTCACAGAACAAGCTTTTCTAATTATTGGCATGTCATTATTGGCATTCAAAACATTAAAGTAGAATCCTTTTCTATGAGCGGATATCCTACCCAATTCTAATCCGTTCCAGTATAACACATACGTGCAATTCAAAACTTTTTTTTTATTTGCTCATTCAATCTGTTCATTTTACATTACAATAATTTCTGGAAACATATAATCTTTTTTCCTAATTACTTTCTCCTTGACTTCTTTCAGAACGTAAATGGATGAGGAACAAATAAAATAACTTTGTTTTTTACATTTTATAAAGGTTTATTTACCACAAATCAATAACCAAATATATTTTAAAAATTCTTCTATTTGCACCTTAAGTTTTATTCAACGTGAATGTAAACTACAGAAGTCAATTTTAAAACAACGTAAAATTTAATCAAATCTACACGTAACTGGCTAGCTTCTTTTGCAATCAACTTAAAAACGTTTTATTAAGAAATGTCAAACTTTAATTGCATACCAACTAGCTTTATTTCTTGGAGTCGGATGAGAAAAACACTTCAACGCTGAGTAAATTGGGGCAAAACACTTATTGAAACAATCTCATGTTGTTCTCGAATATATCTCGCATACACTGCAATATTATTTTATTTCTAAAAGTGGTCCTCTTAGACAACAAAGAAGGGTGTAGTAGGACCTATATTGTCATCTTCAAAGAAAAATATCCTAACTTTGCTTGAGACGACAATATTTGAGAGGTGAATAGGTTTCTTTGAAAATTATTTCTAGTGGAAATTCCTTCATAAATTGAATGATGCAAGATCAATTTCAGAATTTATAAGCATTTCGTGCTTACTGTTGAATTCATTTTTTTAATAAAGAAAACTTCTTTGTTGATAAATGTTCAGTTTATTTGTTTGACTGAAGAAAAATAAAAGTGCGAAACTTTCTAAGTCTTACCTTGCGCTTTTCTTCAGTTGGATATCTAATTGAATGATATATTAAATGAAGGATTTATCCTCTCAGTATGTTAACGCATCTCTCACTTTGCAAACTTTCTTGTCAAGGTTTGTTAATAGGTCTGATTGGCTCTATTGTTGTAAACAAAAAAACATTATTGTGCAATAAAAACATGCAAAGATGATGTTAATAAATCATTTTTAAAGGAAATATGTTTCGCCACAATCCTTTTTGCGCCATTAATTTGCAATACTTCTGTTGCTTTTTACTTTTTATTCATTGAAGCTCTTGAGGTAGCTTTATAGCGAAACTTTGCTTTTGGGTTTACTTGGAAGCCATTGCTTGAAGAATTTGTCAACTTGCGTAATTTCGTAATTGCTTTTACAAACCAGACTGACAGGAGCAAGTTTGCTTACCTGCGTGCCTGTAATAACTTTAATCACAATATGAAAATAGTTTTCTTTAATTCCAAATTTTAAATCCGCAATTACGTAATTACTGCGACTACTAGTACTTGGGTTTTAAGAATGCAAAATAGAAAACACTTTGTATGATTTTATTTATTTTGCTTAAAGTAAAAGGAAGTGGAGTTGGTATTGAGTTTCTTCTTGAGACATTTAACATTTTGTCCCCAAAATAAAATAAAAATCTATTTTTGTATTTCACGTAATAAACAAAACTCAAAAAAGTACATGCTAGCAATAACAAAAGTTCATTCAATTTAATTCTTAAAGTGGTCTACAAAAGTCTTTTTGATTTGATCCTTTACAAAGCGGACATTTCAAATATAAAAAAGGACGCCAGAGCTTTTTCGCTGGTTCTAACGCTGGGTAATTAAAACCTTAATTTAATGAACTTTTTTATTGGAGAAGCTTGAGCCACGCTAAAAGAATACATTCTCGTTCAGGAGCCAGCGCAGAATCTTAAAATCTAGATCTAAACCAATTTTTCATAATTTGTTTAACTCTGTGAGCTTTTTCCGCATGAAATGAGTAAAACGAGTACTATTAATTTATAACTGAAAATGGCTTAACACCGTTTTGTCATTTCCGATGAAAATAGGCTGAACGAGGATAAACAGCTCAATTGATGGATTTTTATATTGAAGAACATTTCTTTCACTTTCAAGTTGAAAGATTCTAGGGAATTTCCCACACATTGTGCAGTTTGTCATCTTTGTAATCATTTTCCCCTTTGTCAGTAGCTTTTGTAACTGGCTCATACAGGTCAAGGCAGATTGTTTTAAATGAAAAATGTTATTGTCACGCAAAAGTATGGTTTTTTATTTCATATTAATTGGACTCTATGTCTTAATGTTAAACACTAATTACAACCACTAATTAAATTTTATAGGAGCTATCCAGTACTTTATCTCACTTGTTGTAAGAACGTGTTCTTTTTTGTAAAAAATAGGTGCTGTTTTTGTAAAAAGCCATATAGTTTACACTCAAAACTGTGCGAGACCAATTACAAAAGGTAACTTAAACCTAATTCTCTCCAAAATATAAACTGATCCTTTTATTACTGTTTTTTCCCAAACATAGTAAAAGAAGAAATATTTTTTCTACTGACTTTCATTATGCTAAAATGCCCATTTTGAATTTAAATGACTCATAGGCCGAAAAATAAATTTTAGAAATTATCCTTAGTATTTATATTTTGTATGAGAATTATGACCAAAATTATTAATGAAGAAAGTGCGATTTTTGCACTTTTTCAAATTAATAAAATTTATTTTTAAATATTTTGTTTCTAGCCAACAAACTCCTTCAATTTTGAAAGACTCTGGCTCGGTGAGAGGTGCAAAAAATAAACAACCGGAATAGCTGGATTCCTACGTCACTACAAACATGTCGTCATCTTTTCTCAGTCCCGCAGGTTATAAAAATATTTATAAATAAGTCCTTACTTTTCATTACTGACATAAATGCTTTCTCTTTCAGGTATGACGGTGTTGGGGGGTGTTGGGATTGGCTCTATTTTCATCATAATGCTATTTTGTCTATATTGTTGCCAACATCCAATTCGGGAAACAAATAAGTTATGGACAGGTTTGGATTCAAACGAGACTTTATCCTTGAGACGGAGTGAGGCAAAGTTTTTTGAGTACAGCGATGGCGATCGCGTTATCAATCCTTTACCACTAGTACCCGTCCGTGATCTTTCTTTCGATAATCAACTGACCGATGACGAAGATGAGATTTTTGAGCATGAAATTATTGATGTCCCAAGTTCATCTTATGCTACAACCCAAGTGTAAATTGAGGAAATTTAAACACACAGGGATTTAAGAGTTTAAAGTCAAAGAATTTTTACTGGAGTTGAATTGTCCTCCAAACCTGTATAAATAAAGTAGTAATCTCTTTTGCTTCAATGTGTAGTGAAACTAAAATGATTTGTTAATTATTGCATGTGGATGACTATATTTCTCCCCTCGTGAGTAAAAACAAATTTCAAAGGTGAATAAAATAATTAAGAAAATATTTCCTAGTCTATAATAGAAACAGAACAGAGAATAGAGATATAAAAATACAAAAAATAAAAAAGGGCGTCGAAAATTTAATGTATAGTCTGATTTTTTAACAGGTTCTAGCAAAAGTTCATGGAGTTAAAATTGTTATAAACTGGAACGCGCATTTGTCATGAGATTTTGATCTTGTTCGTTATTTAATTTTTACGTATTTTATAAAAATTGTAGTTCCATTTTGTCTCTGTAATTCAACAGTATTAATTTTTTCGTCAATGCAAGGTTTATTTTTCTCAATGTAAATTTAAAATCCAGTTGTCGTGTCGAATTAATATAAATAATTATCATGTTAAATAAAAGGTTGTACTTAAATATTAGGTTTAATTAATATGTGTATTAGCGTGAATTTGTTAATATAAAACATAATGATGATAAAATGTATAAAAACTTTATAAATTAAATTAGTAAATTTTAAGTACGAGCTAAATCACAATCAGTTTTAAAACTCCTTCAATTTTATACAAAAATTAGATTGGTTTTGGGAAACGAAAGACTTGGCAAAATCGGAAAGACAATAATGAGCAAGAATTGTGGACTAAATTTTTACAGTTCATTGAAAAAATGTAAACAAGGTTTTGTGCAAAATGATAATGATGAGCGAAGGGAAAGAAAATGTAGTTTTAGGAAACAGAAAAGTATGGTTTTAGTAGTATTTACAAGGCAAATGCTGACGTTAATTAAATATCATTCAGTCTCTGTATTTATAAATAATTATATGCCGTGACCCTTTGAAATGTAAGAAATTAAGATTGAAATTACTTTAATAAAATTTGCAAATTGTACTTTTTCATTGGAGTGGGCTTTATTTTTCAGGTGAAAATAAAATTTTGTACATCCAGAATGTTTAATTAATAGATTTAAATTTAAACTAGTTTGTATACATTAACCACTCAAAGTGAAGTAAAGGAAGTAAAAAACCATTTAAAAAGAATAGATAGCATATTATCCAAGTCTGCTCCCCCTAACTCCCCCCAGGGCTCCCCCTATATATTTTTTTAAAAAGTGGTGAACGAAATCATGAATGAATATTAATGCAAGTTTTGTACGCAATTAAAAACCCGCAACATGCCACGTTCTTTCTTGATTAGTGTGTAGTGATCGAGTGAGCACATTTTACCTCTTCTTTCAGTTTCATCAATATGAAAACTTTCTTTTTTATGAATAAAATGAAGCCCAGGCGGCCTTTATCAGATTGTTAGAAATTTTCAAAGAGAAAAATACTTTCGCTGTTAAACTTTATGCTCTAGTTTTTTCATACAAAATGCAAATTATGCCAAAACTTTACCAAAACGACAAAGACGCCGTTGTAACCAACGGCGTCTTTGTTAATAAAGGGATATTATGTAATAATAATGGAGATTTGGCAAATATAACCAGACGACTGTCAATATTTTTTTAGTTTGATTATAAATCTGGAGCCCTACTTCATTGAAGTGATTCAATGATACCTTAAAAAACTATATCATTCGAGGTAAAAGCTCACAGCCACGGTCGATTTTTGCGTGGGATGGTTTGAAGGTTAAAGATTTTCACGCCATTCCGAGCCTTCCAGATCTTCCTATTCTCGTATTTTCTCTCTGCTTTTACCTAATATCAATCGTTGTTGACAGCGCAGGTTTCAACAGTGCAAATTTGAACGGAGAAGAAGAAACTTCTTGATCTCTGTGTGTGGCGCCGTCGTTTTTTATACTACCGACGCCGACGACCGACCCAGCAAAAAAACGAAAACAGAGTTTTTTAAAATTAACTTGTGTAATTATTTTTAATTGTTAGTTACCCAAAAAGAAAACCAGTTGATATTTGCAAGTATCAGAATAAAGCGGAAGTACGGGTAAGCAAATCCAGTCAATATTTAAACATAGTTCGTGTTCCACCACTTTTCTGTAGAAAAAAGGCTGAACTTTTCATCTCAACTGCTCTTTCATAAAAGGCCATTTGCCCCAGTTCATTATTTTAGGTAAAAAACACAGAAACAAAGTTTTATTTGTTGCTTTTTAATTCTTTATCGGTGTCAAAATTCATCATCAGGAAAAGGTACTAAGAGTGGAAAAAGAAAAGAGAAAGCGTTTGAGTGCTGCGGTGCGAATTTGCGTCTGGGTTTGAGAGTACGCAAACAAAGCAACTGCAGAAAAAAACTTCCCTTTTTGCAAGCGTAATGGTGGCTGGCGCTCCGTCGGAGGCGCCGCGTGCGCTTTAGCAGGAGGGTGGACCCCATGACTCAGATTCGGGGCAAACTGAGTTTCCAGAAGAAGTTGGTAGCATCAAAGCGTAATACTCACATGTAAATTGAACGTATTTTAGGTTATTTAAATTACAAACTTTATGATTGGCCTGTCATTTTAATTAGAAAAGTCTTTACTCTCGTACCAAAATGGGAAAATTCTTAATCTCAAGGTATAAAAATATCACATTTCCACTTTGGTGACGTACTTAGTTGGTCCTAGAAAGTATAAATGCGAAAGCAGCAAAGAGATTGCCAATTCACAATGAGCGGACATCCTGCCCAATTCTAATCTGTTCAATAGGGACTACAGAAAATATATATTTCTGGATTTTTGTTAATTGTCATCATCAATGTGTTGGATTGGATGTTTTGCTTTTTTAATTCCTTTGCGTATTTGTTCCTTCAAGGTACGATTACGATTTCATCGTAATTTAATATCCTTATTTTTTACTCGGAAAATCAAAATATAATCTATTTCTGGGTATAATGAGCGGATACCCTATCAAATTTTAATCCGTTCCAGTATAACGCCACGTGCAATTCAAAACTTGTTTTTTCTATTTTCTCATTCATCCTGTCGTTTGGCCATCTTACAGAACTATATTTTTTATAAAATATTAACTTCTCGTCCTAATTACTTTCTCCTTGAATTCTTCCAAAAAGTATGTGGTTTTTATCTGCACTGAATTTAGTTTTATTCTGCCAGAATATAAAATACCAATTATAAAACAAGGTAAAATTTAAACAAATTCATAACGGGCTTGTCTCTTTTGTAATTAACTTAGAAACGTTTTATTAAGAAATGTCAAGCCCTGATAGAAGTCTATTAGCATTAGTTCGTGTAATTGGATGACAAAAACACTTCAAAGCTGGGTTTTATTGGGGCAAACACTTATTGAAACAAATCTCATGTCTTTCGCGAATGTATCTTGCATACATTGCAATACAAGACATTTTATTCCGAAGTGGTCCTCCAAGAAAACATTAAAGGGTGTCGGAACTCTTTTGACATCTTCAAAGAAAAATATTGTTAACTTTGCTTGAGACGACAATATTTGACAAACGTGAATTGGTTTCTTTTTTAATCTTTTCTAGTGGAAATAATTACTTAATGATGCAAGATCAATTTTAGAATTTATTAAAATATAATTACGTTCTTACTGTTGAATTCATTTTTTGAAAAAGTAATAAAAAGCCTTTTGTTGACAAGTATTCAATATATTACCTTGATTCAATAAAAAGGAAGGTATGAAACTTTCTAAAAAAATATTCTCCTACTTTGTATTTTCCCCAGGATATATTTAAAGCTTATAATATAGTAAACTGCTCAATGTAAGTTGTCCATTTGGGGCTGTCACTTAAGTGAATCATATGCAGTGACTTACAATAATGCAATTTTAGAGAATAAAAAATCACAGACTACTTTCATTCCAACATGTAAGCGAATGCCTCACTTTGAAACTTCTGCCTTGTATGGTTTTTTATAGAATTGATTTTGGTACTAAAATTAAACAATAATACCTGAGGAAACGCAATGGAAATAAGTTTGTACAAAAGTTGAATACACGATAATAAAATGTCTGATTCAAAATTTTTAATCCCACATTAGGCAATTACTGTTTTTATCCTTGAACCAAATTTGTTTGATGAAAAAGCAAAAACGGAAACACATTGCTCAAAGCAACAGGAAGTAAAGTATGATTTGTTTCTTCAGACATTTATCTTTTCGTCCCCTGTTTTCCTGTACGCGCTGTAAACTTCCTTTGGTACATGTCCCAAAATAAACAGTTGAAATAAACCTTTTTGTTTTGTATTTCACGTACTAAAAATATTAAAAATTAACATACTAGCAACAAAATTAATGAATTGAATTTAGATCCACTAGATTTGCTTAAAGGATGATTTCATTTTTCTTAAATAGACATAAAGAAGAAAATTATTTGTAAAAAGAAGATATTTTAAAATAGGAAGGTTAGGATAAAACTTTAAGATTTATTAAAAAAAGCCTGGTTAATTGTAAACGCTCCTATCAATTTTTAAATTATTAAAATAAAAAATTTGCTGTCTGTGCATAGTTTTATACAGTTTTCTTATATTTTTTTGCAATTTTCCGTAATTAAACTAGATTTTAATTCCCGATAGATATAATCAAAGGTTTTTTCACTCTCTGCGTTATTAGGTTTATTTGTCAAAAGCTAGACAACTTTAACTTATTAGTTACAATTAGCCACAGGAAAATAAATTTTTAGAAATTGATGATGTAAACAAGATTTCACACTTTTCTCAAAAATATGAAATTGTCCACTTCTTGGAATGATACAGTGAAAGTCAAAGAGGTAATAAATAAGTCGGTACAAGTTACCTTTATATTTTTGTGTAAAATTAAAAACAAGAATTCTTAAGATAAATGAGCTATATTAAACAATCCACTGGAAAAGATAAACCAGCTTTGTCATCATTGTTAAAAATGAAACAATTATTCTTGGCGACCTGCCATTACCAGAACAGAATAACTCCTTATTCCGGTAATTCTACCAGAATAGGAAACTAGCCGAATAAGAAACCCGAATAAGGAAATACACGAATAACGTTTAAAGGCATGAAAGATCTTTCATAAAAGGAGTAAATGAATGGAATTCTACCGTCATGTCTTAGAATACAAATTGTAATAAGGAAATCAGCCCTAAAATATAAAATTTGACTTCATTGGCCAACGATTATCGTGCAGAACTGTTTAAAGTTAGTCGTTTACTTGACATGCGATGTCTGTTTTTAAAAATACGTTGAGTTTGAATCTGGCTAGTAATTTGCAATAGTAATTACCAACATTTATCGCAAACCAGATTGTTGTGAACTTCGGAAAATTTAGTACTTTATTTATAGCATAAAAATGATTATTTTGGAGATTTCATTTAAATACATTTTCCTTTTCATTTGCAAGAAAATGTTTTTCAAGGAATTATTTAACTGTCACAACTTGCGTTCCAAGGTGTACAGACGAATTACATTCATTTACTCCTTTTATGAAAGAGCTTTCATGCCTTTAAACGTCATTCGTGTATTTCCTTATTCGGGTTTCTAATTCGGGTAGTTTCCTATTCGCCTAGAATTACCGGAATAAGGAGTTATTCTGTTCTGGTAATGGCAGGTCACCATTATTCTTTAGATTTGTCGGTTTCCACCTAAAAAAGAAAAGTGAGATAGCTTTTTCAATCTAGATACTACCAAATGGAGAAAGTTGCTAGAAGCTGCGTCAGTTAAAAGATGAGACATAGTCTATCTTGTGGAGCTTTTTTTTGCTGATTTAGCACTGTTAATTGGCCGCTGCTGGAGGGGTCTTAGTAGAAACACAAAAGTGATTAATGAAATAAGATTACAAAATGGGCAAAATACACCAACGAATTTTTTTCACAGAATCACTTTAAAGTTAAATAAATCTGCCATCCTAAGTAAATAAGATGAACCTTAATGAGGTAAAAAAAACTTAACAGTAGTTAAACCTTTCTTTTGTGAACATGATATTTTTTAGATCAAAATTGATATTTTGACATGCGCTCAAATAAAACTTTTTACAAGGAAATATGAACCCTGTTCATGATTTCAAAATATTCAAACTCGTTTTCCCTTATACAAAATCTGTTTTATTACTACGCGTACACATAACTCAACATTTGTTGCCTCTTTGCAATTTCCATTTTACTTTGCGCTTATTTTTACCAAAAAAATAACTTCCGCATATTGAAGGCTCGTCTGAAACAGAAAAGACGATGTTTTGAGGGATTGTTTTCGTTTTTTAGTATGCATGGCTCAAGTAATTATAAATTGTCATTGAAATATAAATTGTATTTTTAAAATTCCTGTTTTTAGCTTACAACCTTTTGCTCTGACAAACTCTTGGTTTGTGAAAGATTTAAAAAATAAACTCCCGGAACAATTTGGATACCCATTTCACCTCAAACATGCAGATATCTCTTCCAATGCTTTTCAGCCCAAGCAGTTTTGGTAAATAATTTATGCAATTGTTTTATCTTTTCATTCCTGATACAAATAAGATATGAATTTTTTGTTCTTTCAGGTACTAACGTAATGGTGGTCATTGGAATTCTCTTTTTTCTTCTTATCTTTTGTTTCTGCAAAAATTGTACTTGGGATTTAACTGAGGAAACTGATGGTTTGCATACAGAGTCTTTTCCATCCCCTCCCGTTTCCACGACTCTGAGTGAGGAAAGGATTGTTAATTCCAGCAGCGTTGGTATGGTCAACCCCTTGCCAGGATTGGACAATACTGCATTTGATGAACAAATGACCGAGGACGACGATGAAGGACCAACTCATGAAACCACTGACATCCCAATGTCACGTTTTGCCACAACTCAAGTGTAAATTCAAACAAAATTTAACCATGCGTCAAGGTTTGGAGCCAGGACATTTTTTATTTGATTCATTCCAACACATTCCAAAAAATAGCTAAATCCTTTTCTTTGCTTTTAAGTGTATGATTTGTGTAAACTAAAATGATTTGCTAATTAATATATGTACATGGCTTCATTTAGTTGCTAAAATACCTTTTAATGATATGAACAAGAAACGGAGTATAAAAAACTGTATAAAATTGTGTAAAATTACTTTCATTCATTAGATATAAATTAGTAAGCTAATAAGATTAAAAATTGATGTATTTTCTGATTTTACCATCATAAAGTTCATAAATAAACAATCATGACTTTAAAAAATCAATCTCATGTAATAAACCATTTAAAATAGAGTGTGTGATGTATTTGTGATATAAGTTACTGATAAAACTTTCTGAAGGTTTAAAAAGATGATTTTGGTTGTTTAGTAAACTCATCTGAGAAATGTATTCAGGAAATCAAATATTGTTCTTTTGACTACTTAATATTTTTTAATTTGAAAATGTGAGAAGCCGTTAAAACTAACTAAAAATGTTTTTCTAAAAGAAATGTGCATGTTTAAAATTGCTGTTGCGACGCGCACTTAACTTGAAATCAGATTTTATTCATTATTCCATTTTTACGATTTTAAAAAAATTGTGCTTCTCTTTTGTAATAAAAGGTCGCAAACCTGCGTAGATACTAGCTTGAAAATTTGCAACATTTTGCAAATATTTTAAAGTCTTTAAGACCATATCTATTACCGCCTTATGTACCAAAAGCCGTAAGATTATTCAAAGTCAAAAATTTTGATTTTTGCAAAAGTTTTTGCAAATTTGCAAAACTATTTGCATATTGTTTGTCTACAAGCTAATCCCGTTCGAATGATATGCAACTTGCCATATGTTGCGAAATAAGATTTTCTAACGGTCACTTATAACGGTACAACCGTTACTCCAATATTGCTGAAAAACTATACAGCAAATCCTTGAGTTCATATATACAACCCTACCAAATTTGGTTGTATTTACCCAAACAGCAATTGACCTAAAAGGCTTTTATACCTAAGACTCGTTGTAAATTTGCAGATTACTTCAAACTTTCGTTCGTAACGGCCAAACCGTTAAAGCTTAATTGCTGAAAAACAATACAGCTCTGTCCGAAGGTTGACTCTACATGATTGCCAATTTTGGTAAAAATTTGTTAAGGCGTTTTTGAGTTATTGTGAAGACGGACAGACAGACGAATGAATTGTTTATCGCTATACTGTTTTTACTGTTAGGGTATGAAAACCAATTATGTAACACTAATTGATAACCTGTCAACAATAAAAGAACTAACTAACTAACTAACTAACAGACAGACAGACAGACAGACTAACAGGTCGATTTCATAACTAGCTTTTCAAGCTAGTAATAATAATTAAGTTTCAAATTCGTTTGGTTTATGCAAATTTATTATTGAATAGTCTTGCTATTGATAATGTATCTTAGTAAATATTCTATTTAGCATACTATTAAGTTTAATCGATATGTATTGAGATGTAGAAATTTGGGTAAAAATTGCTTGAATAAAATTTTAAAAATGTAATTGTTCATGGGATTTTGTTTAATTCTTCAGCAGGTGAAAGGAGATTGAAAAAGCAGTTGAATAGGAAAAGGGAAATGTTTGGGGTAGTGTAAAGCAGTAAAACTTATATTTTGCAGCTCCATTTTGTACATAATTGTTTAAAACCATTTGAATTAGTTTTCATAGTCAATTGCATTACAATTGAGTACGTAGCAGACGATCCAAGCAGGTTTCCAGTTAATATAAAAAGGTTTGGAATGAGTTTAAGAATAAATGAAGAACGCACGGGTTTTACCTAGTAAAGAAATGCGCAACAAGTCACATTCTTACTCTTTTTTCACGCAGACAGCTTGTTTTTGTAACAATGATATAATGATCTTTGGACGTGAGCTGCTTTCACCGGTATGACTTAAATGTTAGACTGGTATAAAATAACTTCTAGCAATATACAACATAACGTTCATATTCCAATCAAGAAGCTGCAAAATGAGCTAAATTTAACTAAAAGCATAAAAAACTCCATTCATTAATTTTAATTACAATCATTATAAATAGATTTGTTTGGTTTTTCTTAGAAGAAAACATTCAGACCTTTTTCTACCTTGATAAACATGTAAATACTAGGAAAGTTTAAATTTGTTTTAGATTTCCTGTAAAAGAAGCTTATGTGTCTCCACGTTGTTGTCATTTTGTTTCTTCAACTACGTCTTAAAACCTTTCATGTCTGTCCTAAGACTTGCTTTCTCTTTACCACATTTCCCACAAAAGCTTTTACATGCTAAGAGACTGCAAAAATCGAATGTATAAATAGCATCCTAATTTCGCAGTTGCCTGTAGTGATGATTAAAATGTTTAACTTGCAGCATGATCTTGTTTCATTTTAATAATATTATATTTTGACATGAGCATAATATAAATAGGAAAGTAAAGGAAGTAAAGGCACTTACGATTAAAAAGGTTTAATATAGGCAATGATGCTAGGTAGTGTAAATTCGCACAAAAACACTCGCAAACGCGAATTGTGATTCAGTTAGTAGGAGAAGTTTCAAGGTAGAAGGTGTAAGCGTTAAAGAAGCGGATCTTTCACTCACTTTTTACTTCCACGTATGCATAAACAGCTTTCCTCTTGTGATTAATAACAACTCTCGTCATTACTTATTGAGCTGGTGGTGGTTAGTGTGATGATAAAATAATTAGCTCAAAACGAGAAATCGTTCTAACTAAAAACGTAGATCTTTATTTAAAAATTCAGAGCGATTTAGAAGAAGTTACAAGATTAAACCCCGAATGCCGACT
>JAANSO010001728.1:0-15759 GCA_036507315.1 Lepidocyrtus fimetarius | reverse complement strand
TTTGTAGGCGTAAGCAATGTAGAGCAATCGAATAATCATAACGGGTAAATAACATTTTTGATTGTTAAATTTTTAATGAAAAATTATCTCTTCAGCATTTCAACTTCCTTTTAAAATTGATTTATACAAGAACTTTCATAAAACTGTAAGCTATTCAACGTTGTAATCAGAGCGGAATCAAATTTACAGAAAATGCTGTACCTTTTGACAATAGCGGGTTATATTCCTAAAGCGGCATAGAATCCAAATTAAGATAACAAAAAACAAAAATAATGGCAAGCATGAAAAAATTAGATTTACAAAAATCGTTCCTTTCACAAAGCTTTTTATGGCTGGTTGCTCACGCAGAGACGGGTAGCTCTGATGATTTTGAAATAATGAGGCGTGAAGTGACAATGATTATTGCTTTTGTTGTTTGTCGTGTGACGAGCGAAGATGATTTTCGTTGCAGTGTTATCAACAACGACCAAGCTTTGTTTAAATCGGTTCTTTTTAAATTTTATAAAAAAATAAAGAAAATTCGAAATGACACATTTTTACAATTTCATGGTGTGATTCAAAGAAATACAAGATTTTTAGTTTAATTCATGATTTCCGCTCAGGCGTTTTTGTGTCATTGATAACTTAATAGCACAATTCAGCTGAGAAACGATGTAGATGACAACGAAAATCATTTGTTTGAAAGAATCAATTGTCGTTCTAAATTTTAATGTTTGATGTAGGAAATATTTGCTGTATTCCAGCTCTTCAGATTGAACAACTACTCCTTGGTTAGAGTAATATGGTTAGAAGCAATCGTTTTTACATTTTTTCTGTTTTTATGGTTTTATTTATAAATTCCACTTTAAAAAGAAACGGGGAGAGGAAAGAGCACTCATGTAACTCACGTAAAATATGCAATTTTATGTGATTAGTATGAAAATTATGACTTGGTTGAGATTTATGATAGTTTACTTCAGGCATTTTTTGTTTATCGCAACTGGGATGAAATTCTAGTGGAGAAAATGCTATTATTTGCAACAGAACATTTTTACTTCAAAGATCAATGAAGCAGGAAGGCCTTCAGCAAGTTTTTCCATTCTCGTATTGCTGAATTGCAATCGAATTTTTCAAACTCGAGTCCATTTTTGCCAAATACTTTCTCTACATATTTTTGGACTTTTCTACTTACCCCAAAATACAATCCTTTAATCCGCTTCGCCGTTCCGTCTCTTGAAAAAGCAATAAAAAAGGTTTTTAAGAATTCGAGAGATTTTTGCTCGCCAGCATGTGAAAAAGTTGAAAAGAGACGGAAACTAGAGTGTTTGGAGTAGTAAAAAAATAAAATGTGAAGTGTTTTTTGCAAATAGTCATTGTGATTTTTGTATTGATTTACAGAATCTCTAGGGGCTCAGCAGTTTGAAAAGCAGCCGGACTACACCGAGGTCAATCCTGGACAGGAGACGAAACTCACTTGCAAAATATTTAATAAAAAAGGACAATGCTCGTGGCAAAAGGATGGAAAGGTTTGTGAAAATATTTGAAATGTAAAGCAAAACGACGGCTTTAAATAAAATCATACATCTAATTTGTTAAATGATGAGATATGCGGAAAATCCGTAAATATTTTTTTGTATTATTAACACTACCATTTAATCTTGAAACAATTTTTTATTCAAAATTACTTCTTAAATTTTAAATTACAGCCGGTAGGGATCTATTTAGGAAAGTATGAATGGGCTGGGAATCCAGATGTATGGTGATTGCAGCTTACGTGTGCTCAACTCTGCTTTGGAGTACGATGATGGAGAGTGGGAGTGTCAGCTCACGGCTTCCGACTTTGCTGCACAGGATGCCCTCACCTCCCGTCCTGTCAAGTTGGTTGTCCGAGGTTAGAAAAAATTACTTCTGTTTCTTTAATTGAGATTAATGCTTGTGAAATAAAATGTCAGCGGAACCCTTACCGTGGTTAAATCAATAGTCTCTTTAAATAATTATTGATTAAATTTTTTGCAGTGCCACCGAATGCTCCGCAAGTGGAATTCAATGGGACGTATGTCCCAACCGGGAAGAATTTAACGGCACCGACTGGACAGCGGGTTGCGGTAAAGTGTACTAGTCGGTACGGAAATCCACCTCCATTCATTAAGTGGTTTGTTGGTGAGTTGAAAGAATATTAGAAGCAGATATACTTGAATTAATTTGTGATAAAATGTCTCTTAACTTTTAACCTTTTATAATATTTTAAAAGTATAATTTAATTAATATATCTGAGATGTGGTCTTCGTGTATTATAGAAAAGTAACACAATATTTATAATTTGTACAGGTGACGACGAAGTGTTTGGAGTGAATCAAACGAACAAAACGGAAGACGACAATCCGAAAAAATGGGCAGTCACATCAATCCTCGACTACACTTTCCACAAAGGGATTAACGGAAAACCGCTTCGATGTGTGGCTGTTCACGAAGCGTACCCTACCAAATCAAGGGATACTCAAGTTTTCTTGGATATTGAATGTAAGTCAATTTTCTATCATTTTCAACACAAAATCTTACAATAATTTTAAGTTTACAAGGCGAAAGCTTTAGAATCGCACATAAATTCATCTGAAAAGATTCTAATTGGTAATAGAAAAGGGAGTATTTTTTACCTTTTTTGCATGGGCTCTACAGAGTTGCATAATCCACAGACATCTTTCATAACGACGAATGCTTAATACTTTTTGGCACATAATGGTGATACATCTGCTTATACTTTACGGCATGAATTTATGAATTCTATCTTAATCTTATCGTACACATGTTAAAAACCTGCCATAAATATATATAAGGCTACCAAAGTATTTCATCAGATGTCTTTTAAATCAAATTATAAAAAAGGATCATGGTGTCATGATGTACAGCTAAAATGAAAAAATGTCGTTCTGTAGATGGGCCACAAGTAACATTGATTGGAGCACCGGAAGGAGACTTGGAAGAAAACAAGGACGAAGTTACCCTTCGCTGTGTGGCTGATGCAAATCCACCTGCGACAATTGTTTGGAGAAAGGCCGGACGGCAAGAAATTTTTAGTTTTCAGGTATGCGCTCCATTGCATTTGCAGAAAATACTATTCTACGAATAAAGTTTTTCTAAGACTTGACGTTTACCTTAAAATCTGCTACAGGAAACAGTTCAGTTTAAACCGTTGTTGAGAAGGCATGCTGGAAGCTATACTTGTGAAGCAAAGAACTATTTAGGGTCTTCTCAAGCTATAAATGTTGATATTGATGTTAAATGTAAGCTTTTATATTGATTCAAAGACAGTACATATAATCTATAATCAGCAGTTATGTGAAAAAGTAGGTACTATCTGGCCATTTATTGAAATTTAAACAGATCCACCAAAAATTATCCGCGTTGGTCCCGAACGTCTCGTAGTTGCCTCTTTGTATAACCGCACAGTTCTCGTGTGCCAAGCAGAAGGCAATCCCCCTCCTTCTTATCAATGGATTCAAAAAGTACAGAAACCAGCAACGGCGGAGGAGAACGTTTACGTTCGAGGGCCGGAACACATGCTTGTCATCCACAACGTCACCTACGATTATCAAGGAAAATATTTTTGCAAAGCTACGAATATGATTGGTGGAACGGAGAGAGTCAGTGAAAGCGAACAAATCGATCTTTCCGTTATGGGTAAGGAACCCCATTTTCTTGAATTTCTTGCAATTAATAACACAAAACATTGCTTTCAACCACCTTCAACTGTTCATTTTAGGAGCCCCACAAGTGCTGAGGCACGCACTGGAACGTGAAGTAGCTGTGGAGAGGGGGACTGACGCTACTTTGTCCGTTCTTTTTTGTTCTAATCCCGGTCCTTCCAAAGCTATTTGGGAGTGGGGCTCAATGAAACTTGAGGCTGGCTATGAAATGGGAAGATTTACTGCAGAGAAAATTGAAAAGGTGTGTATTTATTTTCATTATCTTATCTTATAAATATCATTATCATCATATTTTGCATACTTAAATGTCTGCACTTTATTCAGAGCCATCGAAATGACTGTTACGAAGCAAAGCTAAAAATTGCGCGAACAGATTCTGCTGACTCGCGTCATTACTACCTCAACGTAGAGAACAGCAAAGGGTTTGACAAGTACTCCGTAATTCTCCAAGTGAGAGGTGAGCTTCAAATACTTTTAAAGAAAACTCACATCCAACATTTTGCTTGCTGAGCAGCCACCTTTCAAAAACTGTTTGCAGGATTTGATTTTGTTTTTGCAGACCCAGTCAGTATGGCCACCGTGATCGGACTGATNAGAGGTGAGCTTCAAATACTTTTAAAGAAAACTCACATCCAACATTTTGCTTGCTGAGCAGCCACCTTTCAAAAACTGTTTGCAGGATTTGATTTTGTTTTTGCAGACCCAGTCAGTATGGCCACCGTGATCGGACTGATTATCGGATGTTTAGTTTTACTCGTTTTCGTCACTCTCTTCATTCTTTACGCATTCAAATCTGAAAAGTTCTGCTTTTCTCGTAAGTCTATACCTCTATCTAAAAACTTTCATTTTTTATGATTTTTCAAAATTAACCACTTTTTTATTTTGTCAGCTCTGTGTATTAACCCGTAAATAATTTTCACAAAACACTTTCACAATTAACTTTCATAAAGTCTGAAACAACTTTCCGCTCTATGAGCTAACTCTATTATCCTACCTTTACAGGACAATTCAAAACTTTTTTACTACTTGCGCAGCGCCTGCCATCACTTTTTGCAGGGTTTTTTATTGTAAAAGAATGCGCAATTTGTATCATAAAACAAAAGTTTATTTTCAGGAAAGAACAACACAAGGAAATAATAGTCCGCAGTACGAACAACCGCAAAATACTGAAATTTTAATTTCCTTCTTTTCTTTATTGCTACTTTTCTACAAAGATTTATCCAATACAATCCTTTCCCATACATATTGCATAATACTCGTGTCTTCGTTTGGTTTTGTACAAATGGTTTACCCAGTGCAATTCTTTGTTTCCTTGTAGCCTTTAATTATTGATTTATCTGCCCGAGCACACAATTTTAAAACACTAAAAACATTAATTTTGCTTTTTACAACTACATTTGTCCTCACACAAAGCATACAATACTTAATTGACCCGAAACAAACTTTTGTTTTCCTCACAATACGATCCAAATGTGTTTTATGTTTCCTTTCTCTCAAATGTGTACTGTGGTGACTGTGACGTGCATTGTCTCTTTTTCTTTCTTGCAGCCTGGTTCGATCCCTTTCGTCTTGAAATGGGTGCAAACAAAATACAATTTTTAACTTTCTCTGTTTGTACGCAGAATTAAGTTTGCTTTATGTGTTTGTGTCCCTGTTATTGAATGATAAATTAGCACTGCTTATAATTTAGTAATCTAAAGTGTTATTTACTGCTTATTTGTATTTTATGACTTTTGTCGAAAAGATGTTTGGAGTTTTTGTACGATAAAGTCGTGCCAGACTTGTAAAATTACAGGTTTAATTGTTGTGTTGCATGGTCTTTAATTGTTTACTTGTTTGCATGCCAGATTTCTTAAGCTTACGTAAAATTTTGATGCATTGTGTGTCACAATTTCTATTCGTGCTCCCTTATTTTCACCACCCGGTTTATGAAAGTTTCAAGCGTTTTAAAATCACCTTTGTATAATTGATCTACATTTTGCCCTTTAAATCCAATTTATCTGAAAGATAAAAGGTTGCAAAACCACATAGTGACTAGCTTGAACATATGCTTTAAGCGTGAAGTATTTTTATTGAATTAGTACAGACATATTTTAGCAATTTTAAAAATTGAATTTGCTATAAATAATTGTGACAAGTTGCAAATATTAATTTCATTGCAAATTTCATTGCTCAAAGCAATTTTGAGGTATGCAGTAATAAAGCCTATTTCATCCTTCATTATGTTCAAGCTAGTATTAAAATTTTTCATAATGTTAAGTTGTTCTCACCTTTCTAACTTTCTTCTTTAAACGTTGCTGGTTCTCTTGTTCTCGTTATCATAATGATTTGAAAGTGATTTACTAAATTGCATTTTGTATTTGCTTTTGGCAACTTTCAGAAAGGAGTGAATTCAAACCAACTGATTTGGAAAGGTAAGAAATAGTTAATAAAGATGTATTTCCTAAAGTATTTAAAAGAGTGATGTGTCTTTTTTGTCTTTTTTGTCGCTCTCAAAAGGTCTTTCAAATAGCGCAATATAATACGAGCACAAAAAAGCTTTTTTATTGTTTTAATTGAAATACTAATATTCTTTCTCGTTTTTTGTTTGTTTTTTGGCCTGCACGTCTTGTGTTCTTCCAATCTGATTTTCCGTTTCCTTCTCTCCCTTCTTTTAAACGTTCAGCGACAAAAGTGATATGGACGGCAGTATAAGGGAGGATCCCCGACTGGGCCAGCATCCTTATATCCATCACCCGCACGTGCACAATGGAAAAACGGGATTCGCTTCGATTCCACCATCTGAGATGCATTTGGGTCATCACGGTCAAATCCAAAAGGGTAGAAATGGAAGCAGGACTCCGGACAATGCGTCAGCCATTTCGCAGGATTATCAAATCATGAAGGTACAAGAACAGCACAATTCAATTCCTTTACAAACTCCACCACCTCCACAGCAAACTGCTCCATCACATAATTTAAGCTCATTTCAGCCTCAGAAAATTAGCAAATCTAAAAGTAACGGCGGTTCTTCTTCAGAAACCCACAATCATCAAAAATTTATGCATGAAAATTGTGCAAAACTGGAAAGGCATAACAGTATAACCTCCACCAACAGCAATTTCAAGTCGTTCCAAAGCGGCGCCCGTTGCCCCAGTTCGATCACAAACTTTACTTCGTCCCCCAAATAAGTCTGGGGAAAAGTCCCCGTCGAAAAAAGGAAGTCATAATCACCAAAGGGATGGAAACAATGGAAGTTCAGCGCAATATTATCACACGTACAATCCCCACAATCCAAATAAACCTGAGAGGCAATTACAAAGTGGAAAAGTTAACGGAAATGAAAGTGTTATTGCACCAGATTGTGCTAATAACTTTGGAGGTTGGGCGTATGGTCCTGTTTGCAATTCTAAGCATTGTAATTGCAATGGAGGAGGAAATAACGGGGTGAACAGAGACATTTCCCGGTGATGCCCTAACGTTCCACATAAACAAACTGATTTCTACAATGTTAAGTGACTACGCTTATCAACCGTTCTCACCGGTCCCATTCTCCAAACATTATATTTAAAGGGAAACACAGTGTTTAAAACAGTCAATTTCACAAATCTGACATACTTTCAGTTTCAGGCAACAAACACTTTAAATGCAGATTGCAACCGTTTTAAATGTCAATATGAAGCTATGCAAAGTGTTTAGTGATTAGGTGTAGGAATTGCATAGAATTTTAAAATTCTTCTGACACATTACGAATTCAAACAGAACTTACTCAATATTTCAACTCCATTTCACCTGAATATGATAAAAACTAGGCAGATTTCAAATAGCAAGGTCACCTTTTTACTAAAAGTCATACTAAAACATAATCACTTTAAAATCTCAACGATAAACTCTCAGCTACAACCTTTTTACTACTTCACTCACCGACTACTTTCTCTTTCGCTCTCTGACTAGGTATCAAATCTTTCGATCTTTGATTGTTGTGTAATTTTTTCTCCTCTTTTTTCTCTCCTTTTGTTCTTATAGCTGCAGCTAGTTTCCTCTTGCTGAAGCTGAACTAAAAACTCCCAGAGACTGTAAGACTTTCAGCTACAAGTACGCAATTTTTTCTATTTGGCTGTAAAGAATAATGTTTTGCATTTTTTGCTATTTTTGAGTTTTTTCTATTTAACAATGCCATTTTGTACAAAAACAATTTTTGTTAAATCCAATTTACTAAATTTTTGAAGGTAAATATGCAAATTTTTGTTTTTGAATGCTGCAACACTAAAAACCTTGCAAAGTTTTATCACGTACTTTTGAAAGTCTCACAGAAGTTTTGTTGCCATATTTGATTTTGCGATTGCGGTATACATATTTTGGCTATTTTTAAACATGAATTACTTTTTAGACAGTATCAAAGTGCACGTTTTAAGCATTTTTATTGTGATTTGTTTAGTTCTAATACCTTCCAGTTTAACTTATTTTGCAGTTTAATAGTATTAAATTCATGCACATTTTAGCTGTAAATTAATATTTGTGGTGTTCTGATTTGTTTGCAGCAGCAACCCAGAAACGAGCGTAGCTTCCGAGGGCGAGCATACCCTGTGGATCCAACCTTAATCCTTAAAAAAGACATAAACTACGCCGACCTCCAACTTCCAAAAACAAGTAATAACGGTTCCATGAAGAAGAGCAATCGCGCCCCGCGTCCCTCCGCCATGCCAAGAAATATCCCGCCAAATATTCGCCCAATTGACTACGCAGAAATCCAGTTTAAACCTCGATCTAATGAGCAAGCAGAAGTTTAAAGTGTGTCAAGTGCCACACTAGCAACCAAATAAATTCTTGACGTCCTCCACATCTAGTCAGATTTTTTAAAGGAGGGACCGCATTTTCTAAAGAATCGTTATTACTTGCCACAGTATTGTTTTTCCTTTGTATTTTCTTTAACTCCTACAAATTTAAGGAAGTAAATTTATTTAAAACTCATTTTAAGTATTTTATAAGAAAGAGTATAATAGGATAAGGTTATAAAGTTCACCAATTTAATATTTAATGGAAAATGACACACTTTGTACAATTTTGTTTTTACCAATGTAAAAGGAATTTTGTAATAAAACACTGAAACAAAAATTTAAACAGTCTTTGAATAAGTTCTTGTCAATATTTTGCATTACATAAATTTGAAAAACTGCATACGCATTGTTGCATTGAGAACGCCGTTTGTTTAAGCAGAGAAGGATGCGAATAGAGCAAGAGAGAATCTTCAATTTAAGATTTGAAAGGACGAGTCTAGGGCCTTTTCGACCGGTGGAGTTTTGGTACCTTAGGGCTTTTACTACCCGGACTTTTGGTACCTTAGGATTTTTTCTACCAAGACTTTTCGTACCTTAGGTTTTTTTCTACCCGAGCTTTTGGTATCTTAGGATTTTTTCTATCAGGATTTTTGGTACCCTAAGATTTTTTCTACCGTGGGACTTTTTCTTTCTTAAAAAAAGCTCGAAGTCAAGTGACTCTAAGTCATTATTTTTATCTACAACATGACAAATAATATTACCTCATGCGATAGTACCAGAGCAGTGCAGGCTTCAAATTAAAATGAACCTGTAATTAAAGATTCCAGAATATTTGTCAAAGAAGATTTTAGAAAACATTGTTTGTGGCCAAGAGCAATTATGAAAACAAAAGAACTAATCAAAATTATAAAAAACAGCTTCTATGTAACTGTTAACTTAACAGTTACATAGAAGCTGTTTTTTATAATTAACAGTGTTAAGCAAGCTTGAAAAGCGAGTCATCTAATTTTAAGTCTGTACATCTTTTTCACAAGAAGTTAAAAATTTTGAAATTTCCCTTTAAGAATTTCGTCAGAGGTAGGCTGAAACTTCCAACAGAATTTCATAGTTAAACAAATGAGGACCACTGGTTACAATTTTGGTTAATTTTTTGTTTAGTTATCTGTCATCCGTCGGCGAATATTGGAATCTTTTATCACTGGCTGATTTTATTTTTCGCCTGCGCCACGATCGTATCATGATATCATTGTTTCCTTGAGTATTTTTTAAAAAGAAACAGNACTGGTTACAATTTTGGTTAATTTTTTGTTTAGTTATCTGTCATCCGTCGGCGAATATTGGAATCTTTTATCACTGGCTGATTTTATTTTTCGCCCGCGCCACGATCGTATCATGATATCATTGTTTCCTTGAGTATTTTTTAAAAAGAAAAAGTCCCACGGTAGAAAATCTTAGGGTACCAAAAATCCTGATAGAAAAAACCCTAAGATACCAAAAGCCCGGGTAGAAAAAAAAACCTAAGGTACCAAAAGTTCTGGTAGAAAAAACCCTAAGGTACCAAAAATCCTGGTAGCAAAAATCCTAAGGTACCAAAACTCCACTGGTCGAAAAGGGCCGGTAACGGGGTAAAAGAGGAAAAAAACAAAATAATATCATGTTAGAGCAGTAACGGACTTTACTTTTATGCTTTGATTACGATAATAGCGTATCATATGGTTGAAAAATTAAGGAATTTGATATGATACATGAAGTAACTAGATAAAGCTGGTTAGCAAATAAGAGTGGTGTTTATAGTTGAAATAGAGAGAAAAAATTAACTTAATTCATTTCAACACCTTACCAAAAATCCTAATAGAAAAAACCCTAAGATACCAAAAGCCCAGGTAGAAAAAAACCTAAGGTACCAAAAGTTCTGGTAGAAAAAACCCTAAGGTACGAAAAGTCCTGGTAGAAAAAATCCTAAGGTACCAAAAGTCCGGGTAGAAAAAGCCCTAAGGTACCAAAACTTCACTGGTCGAAAAGGGCCGGTAACGCATTAAGTATCCTGGAGTTGAACCACCTTCAAAATTCATTGTAGATGCTGTGAATTTATCAACGTGTGTAACTAAAACGCCGCAAGCAGCAAACTTAGGAATTTGTTTGTAGAAATTGCTGGGTGCGTATTTATATTCATCTTTGTTTGTAACTTCTATATCTGAAAGGATTTGTACATTTTTGAAGCTTTCCATGGCTTGATAAAAATAATAGTCTGGGGCTGGCTAAGACGTTTGCGTAGATTTAGAGCTTTTATAATAGAAATGATGGTATGTAAATGAGCAGCGATGAAATATTTCAACGACGTTTGAAATGTGCTGCAAACCTAACGAAGGGACATTTTTCTCTGGATCAATTGAACTAATTTCCGTGGAAGGTGAATTTGGCGAGAAATCATGAAGAATTTGATTGGACTTGGAGAAAATCGTGCAAAATATAGTGAGAAAGATAATAATTTTAGAAGAAAGCATATTTAAATTGATTTTTAAAATGAAATCAGATTATGAGAAGAAACTGCGTTGTTCTAAATACTGAAGAAAGGATAGAACTTAAAGTCTGGATTGTTCTTGGCTGATTTTATATTTGCGATAGTTACGAAAGCTTGAAATTGATTTTGATAACCGGGATTCCACGTGACTTGTGTAACTTACATAAACCTACCTACCTAACATTTTTCTCTGAAGTACTAGAGCTTTCAAATTAGCTTGCGTAAGTCTGCCAGTAGATATATATTCAGTGGAAATTTCCAATCTCCGAAGTTATGAAAAGGTTTCGTAACTCTGAAATATTACGTATTAGTTTTAGAGTTAGTACGTAGTTTATGAAACATTTAAAAACCATCGAATACAGTCAATCGATATATCTGACAACATTTAGCCACTCCTGTTTGACCTAAAACGTTGCGTGTAATTTTAAATGTGTTTAAAACCTGCTCAAAGCTATTCTGGAAGTATCCTCAAAGGAAGAAATTACTTTAGTATCTTTTCAGTTTAATTTAGCGAAAAAATTCACCAATTTTTGAAAATTTGTCATCCAAAATGATTTTTCAAATTGGAAATGAAAATTATTTTGTGAAACAAAACTCAAATAAAAAACCCCAACAATTTAAACCTGTTGAACATCATCAGAGCTTTTGCTCACGGTAAGTTTATTTTTAGTTCAAAATACAAATACTTCGTTTCTATTCTGTTTTTATAAAATGTACTATTTTTAACTTTCAAGTGGTGTATTTTCAACGTTTTATATAAGGGAAAGAGAAACTTAAATTTTTTCAAGTTCAGAAAACTACAATCGTAGTACTCTTCAGATAAAGCATAAAACTTTTTGCAATGCCATTTCTCTTTCGTTTCATACGCGGATTTTTTAGCTTACATTTCTATGTAAACCAGTAAAATAATTAAATGCAATTGTTGCTATTCAATTGAATGAAATAATTTTTAAGTGACCAATAAAGTTTTGTTTATTCAAACACATGTATTCATATTTTCTAACAAGATAGCAATTTAATCCCTGGAGAAAACACAAGGCATAATTACGTATAAAAGAAAATAGTAAACTAAAATTTTATTCAAAATTTACATGCCTCAAACCTACCTAAGTAAAACAACGTTGGCAATGCAGTTAATAATAAAATCAATCAGAGTGAGCGTAGTGCCACTTTTATAGACTTGGATTGGCCCGAAAGAATACCCAATAGGGGGACAAGCTCTTAGCATTCTTCGTACCTCCTTTCCAAACAATCGATATTTCCAAAATTCCACAAACTTCTTCCCATTTTTATTTGGGTAGCTACCCAACCTTGCAAAAATTAAAATCAACCCAATCACAAGCAAAGGAAGGAAACAACCAGCTAAATAAATCATTGCAGGAAGCTTATCACTCATTTCAATTGCAGCGTAGCCGCCAATTGTAGAAAAAGCCGTGGCTGTTATAAATATTACCGTCAGCGAATCATGCACAAACTCGTTACCAAGTTTAATATTGATTTGTAAAATTCTAAATATTTTCAATGCATTCCTAAAGCTTTTATTTAGGGTAACAGTTGTAACCAATCGAATTGCATCTGTGTCTCTGACAGCCAACCTTTCACTGACTTGGCAATCTTTAACCATAAAAGTCATACAAGCAAATGAGAAACAACTACAAACGCAGCACCCATGACATCCAAACGCTCCATAGTAATTCACGCACAAAATTTTAACCCCAAACATAATTAAATTTAAATGCTTTAGCTTTAAAACACTTAAAGTTTTATAAGCAATCACTTGAGCGGGTTCGTTTTCAAGAAACCATGGGATCATTCCATCAACTAAAGTGAAAGTTGTAACGGAAGAAATAGAAAGTGCATAGACGGAAGCAGAGACAAATTTCGTAAAAACAGTTGCCGGTATGCGACTTTGAACTTCGTGAAAGGTAAAAAGTTGCAAATTTTCATTCAGATTTGAAATTTTCAGCATTTTTGTTCCTTCCACTAATGTATACCTTAAAAGGTTTCCTTTTCTTTCCAAAGTGTAGTAGCAGCTCAGACAAAGCACAGCGGCTGCGATTACAAATAAAATATAGCCAAATTGTTCCCCATTTTTATGAAAATCTTTTTCTTCAGTTAGACAGAAATACATCCGGAATATGTAGATAATAAGAAGAAATGGGTAGAGTAACAAGCTTAGATACCAAAAGAAATTTTTCCAAGTTATTGAATAATTAAATAATGTAAACAAGTTGGGTTTTCCATTTATATTCCGTTTTATAATTGCTCGGGATGAGAGTGCTATATTGATGCCATCCGGATCTAAATAATTCAGAGGCCAGCCTATAAAATCTTGTGTGACAAAAATAACTCTGCTAATTGCAGGAATTACATTCATTTTTATTTTATTTGTATTTTTTGATGTTGCTCAAAACAATTTAGAAAATTCTAGAGTAGAGTTTACCAATATGAGAAGATAATAGCAACTAGGAATGCCTTTAGAGTTACGTGGCTTCATATTTAATAAATGTTTAAGACAAAAATAAAGTAGAAAATCGATTTTAATGATCCTCTTACTGCTTGCTATACATACTATTTGAGTTGAATAATCCGTCATGTAAATACATTTAATTTTGTTTTGCAAAAAATCGGCTTGATCACAACAGGCAGCAAATCTGTCTAAGAGCTAGCACGAAATTTTCTAATTTGCATAAACCCCAATTTATTTGCAAGGTTTTATCCTGGCATTTAGCAAATCCTGTAGAAACTTAAAAGGTATAGCATTTAAATAAACTGACAAAAAAATTGTGATTTAATTTTGTCCGGACTTAAGCTAAATCCATGCTAAGCTTGGTGAAAATGTTTTGAAAACTCTTGGCTTGTTTTTTGAACAGACGGACAGACACTCATGTTAACACCTGTAGAGGCAACTTAAGCAGTTGAATTGGCTTTAAAATAATTTTAAAAGTATTTTTGCCTCATGAATCGATAATCAACAATTTACAAAAATACTTTTATATAATGTTATGGATTTTTCTTTTGTGTTATATTCTTACTCTTTTTTTAAAGCATATTTTAAGAAAACGAAGAAAACCTTCTCCCTTGCTGATGAAAGCATTTTTAAACGAACTTATTTTGTCATATTTTAGCCCAATTTATACTTTTGTCTATAATTTATATTCAATAAAAGCCAACTCGTCACTGGCTTCCTCGTCAAAAGATATGGCCACTGTGAGAAAGTGAGTGAAACAAGATAATAATTTTTTCATTGGCTCTTTGATGACTGAAAAATGTTGGAATCACATGAGATTTTACAATTTCATTTGCTTTTAGGTTGATTAGTTTGCCTTATAAAGGATGCTTTGACGGTTACACAATTAATTACAAAATTACAATCTAGACAAAGTACAAATGATCAATATTAAATTTGAAACATTTATTTTGCATTTTGAATATTTAATTAATGTTGACTAGTTTTTAAACAAAATCTTTAGTTGACTAAAAGTAGTTGAATAGCCAAATCCAAAGAGAAATCCAGGCAGTGCAAAGGTGTAGATTTTTCAATAAAATTTAACGACCCGAAATTAACTTTGATTAGAGGATAGGACCAAATAAATCTTTGAAGAACTTTTCCCTCAATACTTAGCTTTCTCTTTGCCTGGACATCAACAGAACTTCCGTTTACCTTTAATCTCTTTATTTTCTTTAAACAAGCTACAAGCTACGCATTGCAAACGCATACTCATTCCATTTTGCACCCACCCTGATTCGACTAGCTGCCCTAAGCTACAAGAAAATATTCCCGAGAAGTAGTTGCCATAAAGAAAGTAAAAATTAGAGTGACCTAAACCATTCAACTCCACAACCCTTGAGACCCAGATTTCCGTACTAAAGCTTTGAATAAATTTTGGCAGTCTCTCCACAATAGGATCCAAATTGTCAACAATTCCTATTTTCTCTTACCTTCAAAAGAAATTAAATCTTTTCCAGAGAGCTGGCTGTCTGTCTGGCTGTTACCTGAGCCAAATGGCTGGAGAGGCACTCCCTTGATTATCCAGTTTCAACTAATTATATTATTATAACATAATCAAAATAAAACCTTGAAATTATTTTTACTGCCTTCAAAGCTTATCAGTCAATGACAAGCTTTTTTAAAAATAACATAGTTAACAATTCCGTAATCTCTCACTGGAGTTTATATTTTTTGTGCAGT
This sequence comes from Lepidocyrtus fimetarius, assembly GCA_036507315.1. Lineage (NCBI taxonomy): Eukaryota > Metazoa > Arthropoda > Collembola > Entomobryomorpha > Entomobryidae > Lepidocyrtus > Lepidocyrtus fimetarius. The sequence goes on along the minus strand of JAANSO010001728.1, from coordinate 606 downwards.
CACAAAATAGCCATTGCACGCTCAAATTATCATCTCTCATACTATTTTTCACAATGTCCCGTTTTACCCAAGTTTATGTACTTTTAGCATTAACTTGTGTGTTTTTACAAGTTAACTCGCAATCTGATCCTGGAGAGCCTCTTTATTTAACCCCTTTGATTAATTCAGGACGAATTGAAGAAGCCGTGGAAGCTTCCTCAATGACCTTGGAACCTTATCCAGAAATAAAAGGTCACAGTGGATTTATCACAGTTAATCCAGAACTCGGTTCAAATTTGTTCTTTTGGCATTTTCCATCTATTTTCAATGAGAACCCAAATGACACAGTAGTTCCTGTCGTTTTGTGGCAAGACGGAGGACCAGGAACTTCTTGTTTGACGACAATTTTTGGACCAACTGGTCCATTCCTTCCGAATATAACAAAAAATGAGAACAACGAAACAAACTACGATTTCACTTTGAATCCATACCCATGGAATATACATCATATAATCTACGTGGACAATCCTGTAAATGTTGGATTTAGCCATACTGGAAGCCGCGAAGGAGATATTGATTCACCTGAAGGAGCATCTAGGGATATGTATTCATTTCTTTTACAGTTTT
>JAANSO010001727.1:0-15759 GCA_036507315.1 Lepidocyrtus fimetarius | reverse complement strand
TCGTTTTCCCTTTCATCTGCTGATCTTCATGTTCACGGATAATATTATTAACACGCATGAAGTGAATCATTTATAACTACTTAAAATACTAACTCATACCTTTTTGAGGATTTCCTCCAACAAATTCATTCATTGTCGATTCAAATGACTGTGTAACTCACATTTTATCTACCTCAAAATTTTAATGGTCAGAGAAAGTTTTAAAATGCTTCACAATATGCTTTACTTTGGATAATGTGAGCACAAGTGATAATTAGCAAGTAAAATTCTACATTTTTATGTAATTTTATTCACTGGCTTCACTCTTTAAAATACCCAATATCTAAATCAAGGTTACTCGGACGGCTGGAGACGAAATGCACTGGAGCTTTTTACTACATTTACATCGCATCACAGCGCAACTCATTTCAAACAAGCAACTGAATGTTTATTTCAGTTTCATAGAATAGAAAATAGGTTTTAAATTGCACGCACATGTGCACAACACTTCTTCATACAAGCTTGAAATTTTTCATAGTGATATGATAACAATATGAATTGAAACACAATTTTGAGACTCTATTCCAGTCAGTCAGTTATACTGTATACCAAGACAAGAACAAGATATCAAGTTTTTAGGGGAGAGTCGATGGAAAGCATAAAAAATCTAATGAGACCTGCCTGCAACGTTCTTGCCTTGTACTACAGTATCGAAGCGCTTTTCTCACGTAATAATAATCTTCATTTATTGCATCATACGCTGTACCTATTCATAGATTTTTCAATTCTTTTCAGCTCTTGCATATCCAACATTGTAAAGCGCAAAGTAATTTTAGTTGAGTCAGACCGACGCAACTTTTCATAACAACCAAGACGCTAAAAACGTAGCTCAACCGGTAAAGGTTTGTAAGTGGACAATCTCTTCTGTGTGGGAAGAACATACCACATACCAAATCGGGAGAAAAGCCAGTATGGATCGGATATATAACTAAAAGAAATAAAACAAAAAAATTCAGAAACAATTAGCTATATCTTGTAGGTAGCTATTTCATTAGCATATGAATAAATACAATATATAATGCCAACAATAATATCATCAGAACGGCAAACTCCAAATTGATTTCAAGCATGATGATCTCTGAGTACTACGTATGTTTAAATGCCATCTGCATGGAAAATGAATTGAATCTGCAAACATTTGAAAAAACTCATTTGCAATTAAATTTTTGTTTACTAAAACAACTTTACCCTTGAAAGCCTATTAAATGCTGCACCTTAACATGCCATAGTAGGTACACTTTCCAAGTCTATTTCCGTAACAGATCACATTAAATCATTCTATTTTTGGTTCACTTAAGGTCAAAAGGCTTGATGAAAAGTGAGAGATTATTCCATTCGTCATGTCGTTATACCCTCCTACGCAGACTGCCTAAAACCTACATAAATGTGACAATGATCATTTATTACCATCACCTTCAGAGAAGTCTAACGATATTTCAATAATTAAATGATATTTTAGTAATTTTCAGTCAAATATCGCTCCAATTAAGCTAGAAATTCATAAGTTGATAAAAACATGCTGTAATCTTTCTCCGTGAATGGCCTTATCACTTATCAACGCTATTCCACTTAAAATGATTTTAATCCAGTCATTTCATTTTCTTGATATTTATAATTGATAAACTATTATAAAATTCCTCATAGTTTTTAGTTAAACATCAACATTTTAATTACAATCAGTTAAAATTTGCCAAACATTTATCTTCCAGTTTGCTTTCTTTTTCCTCATTGCATAGAAAAGTGTAGTTTTTATGCAGTTGATTTACTTGAACTTTTTCCCTTTGCTTACTCTCAATGTTGCTGTCGTGTCCGAGTGGTTAAGGAGTCGGATTCGAAATCCGATGGGGATTCCCCGCACAGGTTCGAATCCTGTCGGCAGCGTTAGTTTTTAGACCCATTTCAATCCATTTCTTTACTTTTTTCTTGCTAATTTTTGCTTTTAATCAACATTCAGACCCTTATTTTTATTTTTTCTCCATAAAAATTATTTCCTCAGTTAAAAAAATTAATTAACAAATTAATCTTTATGAAAACGAAGGGAAAATGCAGCATGAAAAGTTTGGAAAGCTGGTAAATATTTAATGCATATGCAATTAAAGTTAATTGCATTTAAATTTTAAAAAATAAAATGCATACTACTACACAAAATACAAAGTACATATTTCATTTGCATGCAAAAAGCAAGCATTTTCTATTTATTTGCTAAAAAGGAGTGGATCATGTGTGGAGCTTTTGCTATACAGATGAAAGCATGAAGCAATGCTTAAAAGCCGGCAAGCTCGAAGTTTCATTCAAGAATTTATTTCACTGCATTGAAAAGCGACCTTTCTTCCAAAACTTTCTCTACTTTAACTAAATTCTTGATTGGCTAATTAAAATTATAAAATATTTAAGTTATTTAGACAAGTTATATAACTTAAATAGATTTCATGATAGAACTAGCATTGCACTTATAAACTCTGAATTCATACAGGAGGATACCACCAGGTAATAATTTTAATTGTTCATAGCTTTAAATTTAAATTAAGCAATATTTAAAGTTAAATAAAGAGCCGCTATTGTCTCTTTGTCGTGGTAGTGTAACTTTAATAGTGTACTTCCGCAATAATTACATTAGAAATAACTAATCCAAATCAGCTGATAACAGTTTCTTCCTAGGGGGTTGTTTTTAATTGAAAATGGCAACTTTGGGATTAAACTTTTAAAATAATTTAATTGTTTCAGGATCCATTTAATTGACTAACTTCTTTGGTATCACTCAATCCTTCTCCAAGCCACAGTCTTCACCTAGCTTTAAATTTAAATTAAACAATATTTAATGTTAAAAAAATAAAGAGCCGCTATTGTCTCTTTGTCGTGGTAGTGTAACTTTAATCGTGCAGTTACGCAATAATTGCATTGGAAATAACTAATCCAAATCAGCTGATAACAACAAAGTTTCTTCCTAGGGGGTTGTTTTTAATTGAAAATGGAAATGGCAACTTTGGGATTAACTTTTAAAATATTTTAATTGTTTCAGGATCCATTTAATTGACTAACTTCTTTGGTATCACTCAATCCTTCTCCAAGCCACAGTCTTCACCAAAATGCCTGACAAAAATGCAAAAAGTGAACAGGAAATTCCCTCCGCTTTAGATAAATGTGTTGCAGATTCGATCATTAAATTTGGTATGTCAGTGATTGAAATTGTGCAAAATTTTATACGATGTTGTTACTTCCTTTAAATTGTAAATTTTATTGGGTGTTATTATAGGGTCGGGTGTAGTAACGGGCGGAGTCCTTTCGCTAATTGTATTTAAAAGTAAGATATAAATTATGCACATTAAAATGTATATGAATTCAGCCGAGTGGTTGTAATCAATGCAAGTTTGACATTATGGATTGGATTATTCTTAAACATTCTAATTTTCTTTTTTAAAACAGGTAAGATTTTGGCCAATCACATTAGGTGCTGGAGTCGGGCTTGGAATGGCTTTGTCAAATTGTCAAAATAAACTTAATGCCACAGATGTAGTAAGGGTGAGTTATGTTCGTCTTTTTATTATCTTGCAAGAAAATATAATTGCCTCATAATTTCATTATGTATTTAAAAATTTCACTTTGCAATTATTGAATTGACATTCTGGTTCTTATTGGTTTCAGAGAAATCTTGGGAAATGAAGTAGCACAATGGGATCCTAGGAGTATAGCAATAAATTAATAATTTATGTCAAATAATGTTATAGAGAATTTGCGTCAAGTATTTAGTAGAAGCCGATTCCAGTGCAGTGCTAAGTACCTTCTCCTCAGTGGCATTAAAATTGATTGAGTCTTGAGTTTAATAATATAAGTACTTGCTATGCTATTTCTCTGTATTTACAAATAAGCATCCTGCATAGTTGAAACAGATCGTAGAAATGAAAATATCCAGTTATAATAAATCGCTCTATTTAGTACGTTAACCTTGTTTTGTTTGATTTCTCTTTGATTTTAAAAGTAAGAACATTTTATTGCAAAAATTGCACTAAATTAGGTTTTTTAAAAAATGGATTCTATCAGTACAATAATATTTTATTTAAAAAATAAAAGCCTTCGTTATATCAAATAGCGAACGTTTCTAAAGAATATAAATGTCGGGGCAAGGTCATATTGACATTTAAGTAGTGAACAAGTAAGAGGTAAAATACAATAAAAGCATGAATTTAATACTCCACCAAAGTGATAATTAAATATATCAGATTGCTGATCTCTAATATCGGGCTGTGTTAAATACTGGTACCAGCTTTAATAGAAGCTCCCCGTGACTTATGACCAAACATTTTAAGAATTACCATAAAAGCTGCTTGTTGCACCAGGCATAAAATCATCAATCTTGGTTAAGCTGAAAGAAGATTTAACCTTGTTAGACAATTTTAGCAGCATCTGTCTATTATAATGGCAGGTGTTTAGTCGGATCGATATTAACATCCCACAATTGTAAGAAAGATGCTAAGGTTGGTTGCTTGCACACGCTTTATGTTTCTCTTCAAAAATAATTTCCTAAAATAACTTTAATTTTCATTGTATCTGTAATTGAGATCATTCTTCTTCCAGCTGCGTACACTTACAGCCTTTACCATAAATCTTTCAGAGTTTCAGATGCTCAAAACTGGAAATGAATGGATAAATAAACAAATGAAATAGGGGTAACATGAGAATTTGGGTTTGTAATAGCTATGAAGAAAGGATGTACATAGCAAGCGCTGTCGGTGAAAGAAGAAAGTAAACCAAAGCTATCAATAGCAACAAGCCACAGGGACATACTTTCCTATTTTCCCCGTTTTATCTCTGAATTTAAAAGAGTGAAAGTTTTTTTTTCAGAAACTAATAACGTATTCAATATGCGTTAAAATAACATGAAACAAGCTACGGCATTTTGCAAAAGGTCCCAAAAGTCCAGAGAAAACGAAGTCTTTATTCTTTTTTCATTTTCTTCCTGTCTTTCACCAGTAAAAATAGTTGAATTGGGTTTCCATCCAGCGAGATCCATTCTGTGGAAGATATTCCGTGTGCATCGCATCAGCCTAGTTCTGTTCGTGATGATGAGATCGTGCAAATAGTAGAAGGTCCTGTCTTCGAAAAGCCTTCCTTTCAGCTTGTCTATTCTTAACCAAGTTGGTTATTTGAAAGAAAACTCCACAGAAAATAACAATTTTGCTTCAGGTTTTTCCTCTTTCTCACGAGCAAAAATGGAAAAGTAGATGACGAGAAAAGAATCGTGTTTTGGTTATGGGAAAGAAACGTGCGTTTCTAAGCGAGAGGGATGAGACTAGAAATGATGTACAATATATAGAGAAGAAATAATAATAAATATGTGTTTTTGTGTTTTACTATTCCTCTAAATACTTAACAGAGGGGTTTGGGTACCTATTACAGACATTGCTGGAAATCTTTAAAAGAACACATGCCATGCAATAAACAACAAAGTTGAATGTGAACACGAACCCTTTTTCTTCTTTTATTGGCGAGGGTGATAATAATAAGACAAGCAAGCGTGTAGATTCCGCCTGAATAGAAGAAAAGAGTTAAGAAGACGAAGTCACTCGCACAAAAGACATGATAAAGGTTTTGTTATCCCATCACACATATCATCTTATATGTTCTTATAACAAACTATGTAATAATATTGTCCTTCCTTTACTATTTCACATGCAATTCATCCATAACAAGAACAACCTAACACCATTATTCTTCGTCTTTTATATCTCTCTCCGTTACTCAAAATTCTATTTTACCTCAATTCTTCTTCTTAATTTTTCTTATACAAAACATTTACGTGTACATCAACTGCCGTCGTTGCAAGTTGTATGAGGAACAACTTTTATCAAACCAGGTAGATACATGAGCCGAACGTACGTCCCATTCCCAAAAGAAAATCATAATAATACAATGTTTAACTTTATTACACGGCTAAATGGAAAAGGTAACCAGATATGTACAAAGTATACATATTATTTGGCAAATAAAACGCTCTCTATCTCGGTAAACGAGTTAGTTTTTAGTTTGTTCCCATAATAAACTAACTTCATTTATTGAATACGATCCAAACCCTCTTGAGATCTATAATTATAGCTGACAAAAGTATAATGTTTTTGTATGTGTCACAAAGTTATGATGTTTAGGGGAAATGAAGATAGAAACAATCAAGTTATATGAAAACGAAATAAAAAATGCCTGTTGGCTATAAAAATGTATGAATATGTTTGGAAAAATCGTTTACTCATGCACGCACAACAGAACATTAGATATCTTCGTGAATGAGTGAGCAAAAGAAGTGAATCCGAATCCTATTAAGCTTTTTGCTGACTAAAACTTCGTACTCATTTCATTATCATCATTGCATTATTGGTCGGTGCTATTCTCAAGTAGAGTCATCATTGTTATCGTATCCTCATTACTCTTTTTCTCTTACCTCAATCGCATGTTTTCCATATGTATATAGCACAGATTTTTATGTAATCAAAGCGGCAGAAGTAAAGTGATTTTTCTGTATAGAACATATTATAGTGAGCTTTTCAAAGAGATAAATGGGAAGGGTTGTTGGTGTTGACTGTGTGATATTTGCGAAAGATAAATAAAGCACGGGATGAAGCTTACATAGTACAAGTTGATCTGATTATCATTCCAGCAAGTTTAACTTTTTTTCCTTAAAATTAACACTTGTGTGTGTTGTTCCCTCTTCATGTGAGATTCGCTGTGTAAATTTATACAGAACAGGGAATCTTTATAGGGAATGCATGTTGCATGTGAAGGTTTGATGATAATAGCAGGACATATGTAGTACCAGTTTGGAATTGGTTATGCTCAAGAGTACAATTGCATTGCCTACATGAACATCTATAGCTTTGGAGGAAATGAGTAAGTGGAGGATTTTTTCCAAAAGAAATCCTGGAATAGTTGAAAAGTGCAGGAAAGTGTATGAGCATAAAACCAAAACAACCAGTGAGAGCTTCACCATTTTTTAGTCTGCCTGTCAGCAGAACAGAAATGAGGAAAGAATAACTTATATCTGCAATGAAACCCTTTTTCCATCAATTTCTCCATCACCAGAAATCACCACCATGAAACAACCCTTTTAAATATTATTGCAAGTAGATTTTTATTCAGTGATTCTTTTTTTCCTTTTTATCATCATACAACACCTTTTCTTCTCTAGTAACCTATAATAAATGTAACTACAATGAGAAAGAAGCTGTCCAAAAACTTTTATTGCTTTGTGCGCTAAACCATAAAATAAAAATAGAGAACTGGAACATTTTTAACTACAAGAAAGTTACGTGATGAAAAAGATATGAAGTGATTTTTGTTTAAAACCTATACACATGGGATTGGGATTACTTCATTGTTGCACATGAATTTAAACACAGCTCCGAGCCATGTGTGACTATAAATTGGAAAAAGATAATCTTCCATACAAATGTGTGTAATAAGTGCATACACAGGTTTTTAAACAAATTCTGCAAACATTGTTGGAATAAAATTTACTCTTTAAACAGAAGCTATACGCTTCCGTCAAATTCCATCATAATCTCATCTCACAAAATTAAATGAAGATCTGTAGGCCTTTCGACAACAAAAAAGCATAAATAAATGATTGTTTAAATGCAAATTCTACAAATTTGGACTGTTTAATGGGCTATAAAACCGTGGTTGTGCTCACCAGTCGCCAACAGAAATCGAAAGTGCATCTACGCAAACTAATAATAAAAAGGAAACAGTGATAGAGAGGTCCTGTTACAGTGCTTTAAATTTAAATTAGAGTGTTTATCTTTCAGTACTTTACTATTAAGCAAATTGCCTAATAATAGCTATTATTTATTTAACTATTTGTAGAATTGTCGACTTTTTGAAAAGATTAGTTTTAGCCATACAGTTGCAAATTTTGTCTTTCGATAGCCTTGCCAATAACAACGCTGTGAAGTTAGGTTCAGAGGAGTCCATCGTAATATTTTTGGTACAATAAAAAATGGAAACTTGACGACTAAATTGTTGGGTCGCATTGTTAGAAAAGCAATAATATAAAAACAGAAGTCCTATTGTATTCGTACTTTGTATTTTTACATGTTCGTAACATTAACAAGAACAGCAGTTGTTAGAATAATTTAATATAATAACACCAACATTTGTACTACTTGTTATTATGTAACTCATTGATTATTAGCTATAATTACATCTCAATTATTTACATACAAATAGTAAGAGATAAATGTTCTAGTAGTTATTTAATAGAATATGAGAAAAGATATGTAATTAAATGATTAGAAAATGCATCTAAACAGTATGACAAATATGAGTGTGATGACGCATGAATTACAAAGTTGATTGCTCCTAAAGCCAAGAAACTGTTTGATGATCTGATCACGATATGACGATATCTGATGATGCAATGGTTGCAATTAAGTGAGTAAGGAGTCTGAGTCCAGTAAAGGAGATTTATTTTAAAAAGCTGTTATTATAAGTTCGACGATCCACATCTTAGGAAGAGCCACTCTTGCAACTTTTGCTATTTGCTACGCTTCAGTAGATGGGAATATTGTTCAGAAGAGAACTACAAGACTTGATAACATGATTACTGTCGTAGGCAACATATCAGCAGCAGCCTCATCATCGGCCGTATGTTCTTGTCTGGTTATGCAAATTAGTCTGCTCTAGGCTAGGAAGATAAGAAAAGCAGATGAGGAACTTGGATGAGCAAAAATGATGAAAAGATGAAATGAACGAGTTTATGAAGAAGAATAGATTACTAGTAACTTCTTATATATATTTTTAAGCAAAATCGCATTTGCTTAAGTTAAAATTTGACATGTTCAAGAAAGAAAAGAAATGTGTAAATTTGTACTAAGAAAATAAATTAAGTTACTTCACATTTTTATTAAATGTGTGAGACCGGATTAATATGCTAAATTAGATACAATGATTTAAAATAAGCAAGGAGATTTGAATTCTACTGAAATGTAAATTAGATAGGTAGAAATTACTAAGATTGTAATATTTGTACGTAGCGTTTGTACTAATCGTAAGTACAAGAAAAAAGAAAGATGGGGAAAGATAAAGTGAAAGTTGGGGTGAGAGTGAGACCCTTAAATGCGAGGGAGAAAGCACTTTATGCCGGATGGCTCCTTGGTAGTCAGTGTAAATCGCGACTCCAATCAAGTTGTACTATCCAATCATCAAGCCAGCAACAATAACAATAATGTCTCTGTTAATAATAGCAACAATTCCAAAAAATCTTTCACATTTGACCATGTATTTGGAATGGATGTGGGCCAAGATGAGATTTTTGACAAACTTGGAGAAGATCTCTTATCTAGTGCTTTTGAGGGATATAATGCATGTTTGTTTGCTTACGGGCAAACTGGAAGTGGAAAGAGTTATACTATGCTGGGGTCTGTGGAACAAAGGTAAAATGTTTTATGATGATAAATCTGACCAGAATATATTTTGTGTCTGATGAGTTGAACAAGCTTTTAAATATTTCTGGTAATGAATTTTCAGAGGGGTTATTCCAAAGTTATGTGATGCAATGTTTAACAAAATTGCTGAAGAAACTGCAAACCTGAATAACGCAGCAGCAATGTCAACCTCCTCCCCACTTCCGCCTGAAACGCCAAATGACTTCAAAGTGGAAGTTTCCTACATGGAGATTTACAACGAGAAAGTCAGAGATTTGCTAGTGGCTAATAAAACATCGTTAAAAGTTCGTGAACATTCCATTTTGGGACCTTATGTTGATGGATTGTCGCTTTTGGCAGTGAAATCGGCTGAAGATATTGCCAATTTAATGACTGAAGGAAACAAGTCTCGAACTGTNTTTACAATTGTTTTAACCCAAACAATGACCGACACAAGTAGTGGAGTCACCGGAGAGAAAGTCAGTAGGATTTCACTTGTTGATTTGGCTGGGTCAGAAAGAGCAGCAAAGACTGGAGCCGTTGGAGAAAGGCTGAAAGAAGGATCCAACATTAACAAATCATTAACGACTTTGGGACTTGTGATATCAAAATTAGCGGAGGGTAGCAGCGGAAATGCCAAAGAAGGGAAGAATTTTATTCCTTATCGTGATTCAGTATTAACGTGGTTGCTAAAAGATAATTTGGGAGGAAACAGTAGGACCATTATGATTGCAACGATATCTCCGTCTCCTGATAATTATGAGGAAACTCTTTCCACCTTGCGTTATGCAGACAGGTATTGGAGAAAGTGGAAATTATTGGCTTGCCAAATGTTATTATTCTGATAACCTACTTTGAACAAATCTATATTGTAAATTATATTTTATCAGGGCTAAAGAAGATTGTTAACAATGCTGTGGTCAATGAAGATCCAAATGCTAAAATTATTAGGGAATTGCAAGCAGAAGTCAAGCAACTTAGGGAACTTTTGAAGCATCATGTGTCAGATGCCGTACTGAATGATCAGCTTAACCAGGTACGATTGTTTGTTCGGCCAAAATTCTGCAGATGCTTTATAAGTAAAAAGGAAGTATGAATTTTAATAAAATGCAATTTTCTCAGAGCGAAAAGTTGATGAGACAAGTTTCAGAGACGTGGGAGGAAAAGCTTCCAGCGTTCAGAACAAGCTACACAAGAGCGACAGGCAGCTTTAGAAAAAATGGGTATTTCAGTACAACAGTCAGGAATTTCGGTATATTTTTATTTTTTATAAAAAGTACAATTTTCGCAAGCACATTATTTTAGGTTATATGAGCGTCAATTTTCATTTTGTTTTGCAGGTGGAGAAAGATAGATTTTACTTGGTAAATTTAAATGCAGACCCTGCACTTAACGAACTACTAGTGTATTATTTAAAAGAAGATCGTACAGTAGTTGGAAGACCGGACGCTTCAAGTCCACCAGACATTCAATTAACTGGCCTTGGTATAGAACAGCTCCACTGCGAATTAGTTATTGAGCCTGACCAGACCTTGTACTTAATCCCTTACCCAAAAGCCCACACGTGCGTTAACGGAGAGCGCATTGAAAGACGTCGCATATTGCATCATGGTAAAAGTTTTATTAAAGGAATTTAACAATATTATTCTTGTTTTTTGCTTCTAAAATTTGAGGCTAAATATATTTTGAATATTCATTTGAAGGCGATCGGATTCTCTGGGGAAATCATCACTTTCTCCGGCTGAACAGCCCCATAAAAAATCCTCCATTGGCTCCTCCGCAAAGTAATAAAATATTTAAATCGATTGATGAAATAAAAAACAGTTCTTCGATCTTCTCCAATCGTTCATTTCTTGTTTTTTCTTTCTTTCAGCAACTACACCTACAACTTCTTCGTCCGCTATAGTACAAACGCCTGCCAATGCCATTACGAGTGGCACTGAAAGTACGTCTTCATATGAGCAAGCATCCGCAGAATTTTCCATGAAGCAATTGATAATGAGCGATCCAATTCATGAAGCGGTTGCAAAACTTGAGTCAAAACATCAAAAAGTATGGTTTTATTTGACTTTGCTATCTACTGCGCTTTTTAGACATCGAACTGCCAGCAATTTTGATTTGTATTCCTAAATTTTTTTATAGGACAAGCAAGTCGCATTAGAAAAACAAAGACAAGAATTGGAAAGACAGTTTAATGCACTAATGCATGTACTCAGTCCATCTTCTCCATTACCTCCAGCCCTTCCTTGGGACGCACAAAACTTTCTCCAGCAGCAGCAACAGCAACAACAAGCACAAACCGCACAATCCAATAATCCTTCCGCCAGTAATAGTGTTCAGACTGCAAGAAACAATAAAATTGCGGAGGGGCTGAAACTTTTAAAGGATTTTCTATTAAAAGTTAATCAAATGGTTAGGGAAGCCAACGAAATAGCTAGTGCAATGAAGATTGATGTAAAATATAGAGTCACTTTGCTCATTCGTAAGTCCCTTTAAGCAGCATTTTTTACATCTAGGTTCAATTTCTAGGAATCTCCTTGTAAAATCCTTTTGTTTCTTTATGCTTTAGCTCCAAACAATTTAACTCCAAATCGACCAAAAGGCTCATTGGTAAGCTTACAACATTTTTTCCTATAATGATGAAACATTTTTTATTCTACTGCTTGTCCAATGCTCTTCCAAAAAGATCGAATTAGATATACATATACATTTTACTGAAAGAAATACAGAAATATATTCCACCAAATCTACTTTGTATCGATGCAGTTGCCGTAATGATGATTGTCTTGTACTTTCTGATTAATAATTCAGTTTATTGTGTCGTCAGTTCTCCGAATCTTATAGTTTTTTGCTGTGCTACTTTGTCCTCCTCAATTGAGAGTAGTGTACATGTCTATAGCAAACCCATTTCTTTTCATTGGTTGTTTTTATCTTGTGCGTAGGTTGCGGAACCGTCAATACGGGTAGAACGTGATGGATATTATCCGCAGATTTGGTCAATGGAAAAACTCCAAAACCGATTAGTAGACATGCGAGAAATGTATGAAGACCATTGTTCCCAAAACACGGCCGACTTAACTAATCTTGAAGAGCTTTCTAATGATGAACCTCCTGCAACTTTCTTTGAGCCTGATCAGTCCACATGTCCTCCTTGGAATTGCTAATGTGTTCTTGCAGGTAAATAACGAACAACAAAAATAGTAGGTAATTAGGTTGAATAAGGGTGATTGATTAATGATTGAATGCATGCACAATTTTAGTAAAGTAATCGTAAAAAATACAATCCAGATAATTATTTACTTTCGACATTCATTATAAGTTCCCAATATTCTCTTTTTAAAAAGGCCCTTTTCTATGATGACGTCACTTTAAAATATGCCGTGCCAGTAATCAATCAACAAGGAGAGATAGTTGGTAGACTGCATATAGAAGTAGCAAAAATCTCTGGGACAATGGATCCAGCAAAATGTGGAAGTATGCAAACATCTAAACTAGACAATTCTTTGTATGAAGAATATGAAGATGAAGAAGAACAGGGTGAAATTGAGTTAAAGACAGTGACGGTGAAAGTAATGGTTAGTTGTTTTAACTGTTTATTCCATTCGTGATTTATATTTATATGATTAATGATTAATAGTAAATATGTATTCTTTTTACTATTCATTAATTTCAGGTTCGCCATTTAGCGGGTGTATCTTCTTCCCATTCTGTGTTTTGCCAATATGTATTCTGTGATAATATTGTGGTGGTTCCTCCCACTTCCACAACTTCTGTAATACGTTTTGATCACACGAGATACTTTACGATCCCCGTGAGTGATGAGTTCATTGACTATTGTTCCGACTCCGCTTTATCTATTGAAGTTTGGGGACATCGTGGAACACAACCCAGTGGAAATGCGTTGGAAAGTGCACAACAGACAAATGGAGAAACGAATAATAACAGTGTAACTGACAGGTGGAAGGAAGTCACATCCCAAGTAAAATTATGGGTAGAGATTCAGGTAAATATTGAACTGTCTACTAAAAGCTATTATGATAAATTGCCTAAAATATATGTTTTGGGGTAATTTGAGACAAATTCGATTTTGTTTAGGAACTAAACGAGAATGGGGAATATGTACCTGTGGAAGTAGATTATGGAGCTGGAATTGCTCCCAATAGTGGTACAGGTGGTGTTCATTTGCTTCGACAAGGTCTTCAACGCAGAATACTAATTACAGTGGAAACAAGTGCCAGCGTAGGACAGCTTCCTGTCGTTTGCGATGAAATTGATCAAGTATCCTTGGGAGCTATTACTCCCAGATCTGTCACTCTTCAAAGGGCTCTCGATTCTTATCAAGAAGAGGATCTTACTTTACTTAGAGAAAAGTACTGAAAATATAATTTACAAACCTTGTACCAATGTTTTATAGGTGAAAATTAGTATTTATATATACCTAACTTAATACTTTTTCTGTCCTTGGTAGATGGGGAGAAGCGTTAAAAAGACGAAGGGAATATTTAGACGCACATCTTCAAGAACTGGCAAACAAGACAGAAAAGAGTGAAGAAGAACAGATTAGAGAAAAATCATTAGTTTCACAGTGGCTTACTTTAACTGAAGAAAGAAATGCTGTACTAGTTCCTACTCCAGACTCTGGTAAAGTTTACTTTATATTAATTTTCATTTCATACAGAGTACCCATTTATATGTCTATTTCTCGTAATATGTGTATAGGAGTGCCTGGCGCGCCAACTAATTCTAGCTTCAAGCCAGAAATAGGAATGGAGCAACATATGCCAATAATATTTTTGGATATTGCAGGTTAGCACACACGACACTTATTATTTAAGATAAGATAACATAGATAGACTCTATCGATAGCTCATTTAACGTTGGAATTTGATTATGAATGGTTTTGATTTCCGCAGAGGATATTTTATCTGCTGAGTCCAGTCCTCATAGTCCACCATTAGTTTCTGGAACCACCGCCGGGTTAAACTCGTTGCTTCCAAAAGAACACGATTCTCAATTTGTAGCTCTTCCTATGCACAAAAAATCTTATGGAGACTTTTACTCCGCTTGGAGTGATCAACGGATGACAACGGAAAGTTGGGCTTTGGTCTCATGGGACAGCTCTGTTCTATGATTGTCCTCAATTAAATAAGCCTACACCACCGGGAGAAGTAATTTACGTTATTTTACGGGTAGCCCTTCGTTTATCTCATCCTGTACAAATGGAAGTCGTTTTGAGGAAACGAGTGTGTCTTATCGTGAGAAAGAATAGGTACAAAAAACTATTGAATGAGATACATTTCTGTTGCTTTCGTTTTTAACCTGTAAGCTTTACTTTAAAGAGTATTCTTGTGTATTGCAGATCGTCTTTGACTGAACGACTTAGGGCAAGATTTACAATGCGAAAGCCAGAAGACTTGGATCAAGAACGACATAAAAAGAGAACGGGTGTGACCTACCAGGTAGTAAGCCATTTGCCAAAATCTTCAGAACAACTTGAAACAAGGGAATCACTTGCTAGCTTGGCAGTTTCGCATGGAGAAAATTATATAGGTATGATCTACATACTTTCTGTTTTTTAATGTAAGCGTATCAGATTAAATATTATTCTATTGAAATTTTGTTGAATTTGCAGAGGAATATTTACGCTCAGTCTCCGCGGTAGACTCCATTCTGAATCTGGACAGAATGCGTCAGTCAGTCTACTTACGAGAAGAACAAATGAAGAGTCGACCTCAAAAGCTCAATAGAAGCTTCCAAAATCAGAACGGCGGAACTCCAAATTCTCCAGCGGGGATGAGTGGTTTCATGAGAAAAACGCTTTCAGTACCAAATATTTCCCAATTGTTTGTTGGGCCTACAACAGGAAGTGCCATGATTGGAAGCAATTTGAAATTCTCTCAACAAAATGGAAATCCTGTGGGTGGCTTACTCAGTCCCGGCACAAATTCAGACGGAGTGCCTAACGGATCCCTAGCTCCCCGACGGATTAAGCCGATACGATCAGAAAGTTTGGCAAATCTGTCTGGCTTTTCTAGCTCCAGTTTTTCTGCCTTAAGTCCTTCCCAGCAAAGCCCTAATCAAGCACGTCCAAGTTCTCTCAATCTGGGTAAAATCACAAAGATTTCGAAAAGTAATGGGATTATTATAAATCAAGAAATCATTTCCTTTAAAACTAAATTGTTTTGTATTACTAGGCCACACAATGACAGGTGGAGGAACAACTACTCCACACAGCACAAAGTGGACAAGCATGATGACCACTGTTATGGAAGAAGAAAGCAGTGGGTACGGAAGTCAAAAGTCCTCCGAG
>JAANSO010001726.1:0-15767 GCA_036507315.1 Lepidocyrtus fimetarius | reverse complement strand
TAATTACCCAGTTCCATTTCATTCCCTTCTTGATTTTCACCAACAACAGGGTCCTTATCTTCATCATCCCCCTCCACAAACTTTATCCTTTTTAAAGTCATCCTCTGGCTGTTGGCTTAATTAAGTTGACAACTAGTTAAATATCAATTAACTAGTTTACCAATAACGACTCTTCAAGTCAGTGTCTGAGGTTTGAAGATAACTTTGGGGGAATTCAAAAGTAGATTTTACTTATTCTATAACTGTAATTATGACCTAATTAACTAACCATAGTTAAATTAAACAATTAAACAGTTTTCAAAAGATAAAGACCGAATCTACTCCAGCCAAAATAAAAGCACGTGCAATTCTGCTCTCGTTCGTTCTTCCTTTTGGTAAATGCGTGCGGATTGACTTTGGCACTTGCGAGGCTGAACACATGAGAGCAAAGGCTGGTGGAGATGAGACGAAAAGTGTGTGCTTTTTACCCACGGAAAAACAAGGCACAGCTGCTGTCATCAAAATATTCACCTGCTGATTCATCTTTGGAGTTTCAATCTTGGGATAATTAATTAAAATTAATTTTAGTTAAAGTTGTGTGATTACGTAATAAGGAGGATAAGTGAATTGTAAAGTAATTAAACTACACAATATTCGATAGTTGGAGGGGGAAGTGCTTACCGGAAGTGTTAATTAAAATTATAAGGGTCCAAGTTAAAAGGTATTGGGACTTGTTATTGTTAAATAATTGCAGTTATTTAAGCTATCATTTGTGTACGGATTTATTGAGATTGAATTTTTGTTTAATTTTCAGTAAGCCATCATCATAATGCAGCGTACCAGAACCGTTACCGTTGAGAAGGGCGGAGAAACAAAGGTCTACAATCAGAGTGCCATTCAGCATAATGCGGCAGTGGTGGAGTACACCAGAACTTGTACTGCGGTATTTTCAGGAATGGGTGCAGGGGTCCTCGGACTAACTGCCTTGTATGGATTCGGATTCTATTTCATTGCAATGTTTGGAATGTGGTTGATTTTAATTGCCAAAGCTGGAGCTAACTATCAACGTTATTTTACATCCCGGAAGGCGATTCTGCTAAATGGATTCTTTGGCTCGCTGTTCACATACATTTTGTGTTGGACATTTGCCTATGGAATGGTTCATGTTTATTAAATTGTATTTTTAAAACTCTAATTTTCTATGAGTATTCCAAAGCTCTGTTTTTACTTTCTACCAACTTTATACTTTGAATTTCTAATGTATTTGTTGTGCAGTTCTAGTTAGTTAAAACTACCTACCTATATACTAAATAAGGTATGCCTAAATATATCTTAATTTTCTCAGTTTCTTAGAATGTAAATAAACACTGAAGAAATGTTTTATACTAAAGGAGTCAAATTTTTATTGTTTTATTTTTATTTTTAGCATTTTTTCTAAATATATCTTAATCTTCTCAGTTTCTTAGAATGTAAATAAACACTGAAGAAATGTTTTATACTAAAGGAGTCAAATTTTTATTGTTTTATTTTTATTTTTAGCATTTTTAGTTTTTGTGATAAGAATCATTAAGGAAGGGGTACAGGCATACACGTACTATATACTTTTATAGATAATTTTTACATAAAAATCAGTTTTCAGATTTTAAAAATTAGCAATGACTTGACTTTGACTTCCAAAAAACCATGTAGATTTTGATAAATTGTTCACGTCCAATATAATCCTCATCCTGATTCATTCACAATCTCAACAGTCCTGTTCGATTTTCTCAATCGGAGGATCATCCAGGGCATCACAGCAAGACCGAATCTGTTCTCCAGCGTTCCCAATAGTGTACGGGAAAGGCTTGTCACAGCAGCCACTAGCAAATCCACCGCCCCCTGCATCAACAACTCCTCCATTCTTTGCTGCACAACAAGTAGGATCCGGTGGGCAAACATTTGGACATTCGTCATCATCTTTTGCAGGTGCCTTGTCCCCATCTCCTCCACATTGGAATAAGCAAGGATCCGGATACAATTCCTTGTACAATTCAGCCGGAATACAATTTGGAGGAGGACACTTGTCAAAATGGAAGGGTATGAAATCATTCTTGTACGTGGTAATACCAGCCATCTTTGCATCGGAAAACCTTGCCTTTATAGTAGGTTTCAAACTGTTCACCTTCACCGCGCACTTTGGATAATAATCCATTCTATAAGTGGAGACTCCTTCCATAGGTCCACAAGATGGGCCACCGCTTTCCTTCATTGTTTGCTTTGCCTTGGCGTATTCATATTCACGGGGACAATACGGAATATAGTTGACACGATAAGTAGTTATCCCTTCTAGCTTTGCATCAGAAGGAACAAACGTTTTCTCAGGCTTGAAAGACGGTTGTCGAGGAGCCATGCATCCTTTATAGTCAAACCGATACTGAGAGATTCCTTCCATTGGAGCTCCAGATGGCTCAAATGTCCCCTTCATTGACCATGTTGGTTTTTTCTTTGGCTCCATTGGTTTACAATGGTAAGCCTCCCGATAAGTTGAGATTCCTTCAAGTTTTGCATCAGATGGTACAAAAGTTTTTGCTGGTTTGAAAGACTTTGGCTTTTCTCCACATTTTAAAAAAAATTCCTGACGATATGTGGACAATCCTTCAAACTTATTCTCTGGTGGAACATACACGCGATTCGGCTTTAATGACTGAGCTCTTTCTGCGTAGATTCCAAGAGGACACTTTGGCATGTTTGGAAGGGGGCATGGAACTCTGCAGCAATCTGCTCTTGGATGCCCTGGACAACATTCTCCTCCTCCAATGTTGATCCTAGCAGAGTAGCTTGGAGTGCGACTGAGTGGCTTCATATAGTTGGGCATTTCCTTTTGAGACTGATTTGCTTGTTCGCAGCATTCTTGCTGTTGATTCTGCCCACGACAAGATGCCTTTGATGAAGACCGTGAGCAACGTTTGGATGAAGTCATTTTAGCATTTACGTTTATCGGAGCTGGACAAGGTTCACAGGCAGCCATAGTCAAAAAGTTTTTACAGACTCTGCAATTAATGTGAGAAATCCCAAATTAAGAATCTGTCTACTATTCAAAACCTATGAAATACTAACTCGATTTTAGTAATATTATGTCATACCTGATTTATCAAAACGTGTTTATGGTGCCTACCAAATATGAAGTGAAAGGAAACAAGTCCTGGTTGTAGGCTTCAACTTTTACGAATTTTGATGCCTCTGAATTTCAACTCTCATTTTTTCGATTCAAAGTTCTAAATTCATAATCCAGTGTTAGAAATTATTTAATGCATATATTTCCATGGGATTTTATAATATCCGAATGTGATGCTAAAAGTTGCTACTGACCACACCAGGGCAGAGATAAAAATACATTCTACCATTGCGGATTTTAGTATGAAACAGTCGGATGAGCAATAACGCGAAATCAGAAATCGAATAAACTCTACTAAAAATATTTTTCTATTCTACTTCGATAAAAATTTATTCGTTATGTAAGAACTACAACTACATAAATAACAATAATCATACAAATGTGACATGATACACAAAATGATTCGTACATATTTGACTTTTGTGAATTCGTTTCTTTTAACACAATATTATATTGAATAAACGTCACCCAAAACATTCAATATTAGATGATTGATTGAATACATAGAACACTTAAGGATATTTACACAAAACCTTTCACCTATATATAATCAATCCTGCATTCTTTTTATTCGTACAGTGGATTGGATTGGTTACATGTTGCAAACACAAAACAATTAAATAAATGCATACTCTATTATTATCGTAAGAATGCTTATTTTAAAGCGTTGGTTTTACAATATTTTACTTACTGGTTAGTTATGTGCCAAGTTTAATTAATAACATACTACATTTATAAACGCACATAGTCTCGCAGTTAATACTAATTCTAATTTATGCTATTAAAAATATGTATTAATATATGAAACAAAATGTCGCATATTTCATTCAATTCTTGCTGGTCTCTCTACTTTCAACTTCTTTCCACAACATACAGATCAGAAAATAATTGTAGTAATAATAGGAAGGTAAAGAACGTACGATTAATTCGAGTGACTAACAAAAGTTTTGTTTTGTATCTTAACCTTCATTACAACGAAAATAACTACATACATATATATAAAAGTAAAACAATTCTTATAAGTGATTTCGAAAAGAAAGTGCAATAAGATTGTTGGCTAACAAAAAAAGGGTAATCTTGTTTTAACGATCGCTTAGAAGTCGAAAACGATCGCTGAGTTTCATTCTTGAAGTTGTTACCGGAGCTTTGAAATCTTGCATAACAGGAGTAGGATCCCGATTAGAGCGACTTTGAATGAAAGCAATCCGTTGCTGGATTTCTGGGTTTAGTTGACCACTAGTCATGTCATCCACCAAATCATTCCTCATTGTTCGAACAATAGACGTATTCCAATCAATTGGGCGAGGGCGTGCACTAAAATGATAAACATTTAATTAATGATAATGAAAACACATAACGCGCCTTATTTTTACAGTGGTAAGTGTAATAACAATTAAGTACCTTGGATTAGAGACTGTTACCCTTGGTCTTGGCCTATTGGCAGATCTATTCCCAGAGCTTCCAGGGTTGCTCATGTTGACACTACGTGGTTGCCGTTGTTGTTGCTGGCCAGAAACTCTGTTTCTGGCTTTTTGCGCTCTGGCTATTTTTAACTTTACTAAAGTTCGTTCTAGCTGCTTGGATTGAGTGTTCCGCACTGTGAAGAATCCATTCTTTCCTAAGGCCACACGACCAGTATTGTTTGCAGTCAACTATTTTGGAAAAATAACACAAATCGGTTAAGTCTGAGAGTATATGACAGCAAAACCAATACAGCAAAATATTAATAATTGTACCAAGTTTTTAGCTTTGCCGCCACCGGAAACTTTCTTTTTGCTCACAAGTAACTTAGCTCGCTGAACTCTTTTCTTTGCCAACTTTAGAAATGCTCTCTGTGTTGCAGCATTGACCTTTGCCGCAGCAATGGACCCTCTTCCCCTCACTGATATTCCTCCACTAGCAGGTTGACCTGGTCTGTTTTTGCGTAAACGTCTTCCAGCGCTTCTTCGGGAATTTCCAACTGATTGAAGAGCGCCCGCACCCGAATTATTAAAATATCGTGTTTTATTTGATCCAAGCCCTTGTGAGCGGCCAGCTTGATTTATTCCACCTCCAGAAAAACGTTGGCGTCTTTTCTGCTGACGGTTAACGTTGTTACGATTTCTGTTTCTTCTGTTCTGACCTTGTCCACCACCACTCCCTCCAGTACCGAATCGCTGCTGTTGCACATTCCCTCGGTTTGCTCCGGCTCCAACCTACCAGACAACAATAAGTCGGTAAAAACTATATCATATAATAGATTGATGTAGTAAACAAGGAAATGCTCGAATATACTTAATTCAATTCTGAACTTACAGCTCTATTTCTGTTTCCAAACCCGCGGTTTCCCCTTCGTCGTTGAACCTTAATAACGAAAAAATTGGATTTTCAAACAGCACGTACTCAGCTTAAATGCAAATCTGCATTTAAAGACTAATAGCATTAACATTAATACTATCTATGTAAACGAAAAATTGACATTATTTTAATAATTTGAGTAAATTAATATTAATATAGATAATTCTGAATTTTCCACCATTGCATCAAACGTGCAAAGAATTAGCGCGAATGAAGACAGATGCCACCAAGCCAAGTTAAAAGTTGATCGTCTTGATGAATTGGGATATCTCTTCTACATTTCTCCAACACCACCACCACCGATCACGTTGCCAGTATCATTTTCTCCAAAAAATTCTCAACCTTGTTGGTGTTTGATGATTTTACCCCTTGAGCTAGGTGTCAGTGCTACTAACTGACAGCACCACTAAGGTGAGGAAGCTCATACCTGACATCACAATCGCGTGGCATTTACACAACTTGAAAAAGTTGGAGTTTCACCTCTTCTTTTCCTATGCCCTTTAATTGCACACGCTTCATTTTCCTGGTGTGTAGCTGTGATGTCTGTCTGCAAACAATCAACTTGGTTTGTAAGCTTTTACAGCTTATCTCAACCGTTGGAAACTCAAGCCAACTTCGAGTTCAATGCAGACTAAAGGGGAAGGGCATATACACAATGCATTAAATCTGAGATAGGCCATGGGCCACCGGCATTGCTTGGTATTGGCTATGAACATCTCTCCTTATCGGAAAGATGAAGATGATTCTGATTCTACATTATGGATCCAAACTTGAGTTTTTGAGGATGACGAAGTACAAAGATGACGTGACAAGTTATATTGCGTTTTCGTACATTTGTATTGTTTCCTTGGCCTTGCCGTCCTTTTCGTCCACGGAACTGATTATTGCCTCTATTTCCATTGTTGCCACTGCCACCACTACTACCGCCTCCACGTGCTCCAGATCTTGCTCCTCCTCGACGGCCTCCAAAAGTTCCCTTCTTCCGTTGAACCTTGATGTAGTCATCTATCATCAGATAAAAAAATAATGTAAAAGAATTTAGTTAAAAAGAACTGACAGTGTGTTCAAACTTCAAACATTCGTTTAAAAAAAGTCTTACCAAGGGACATTGCAGCGGGGTCCGACATGGTTCTCTAGGCTAACTTTTACAGGCTTAAACTATCCCAGAGATTATGGTCAATGATTTGCAAAAAAAAGGAAGTCTTGTAAAAGACAGGTGTCAAAAGAGGAGTAGAAATCAGTCGAGATTAAAAATTGAAATTATAACGACAGCCAATAACGATTGGGCAAAAATCATTAAATCCAGCAAATTGTATGTTCTCCCGTCAACAAACACAACTGAAAAATAAAATCATACAAGATTAAAATTATCATTCATGAATTGCCAACACCATTAACTTAAATAATAACGCCCACTTTGACTTACCTAATTTTAAACTTGCTGATAAATCATAAAACCAGGAAGTATTGCAAAAATTGTGCAATCATTTCTTTTCTTCAATCTTTGTATGCCAATGCAAGGCTGATTTATATGTCTCGAATCCAATCAGATTAATTACAGTTAATTAAATACTTTTCTGTCCCAGGTTTAAATACACATTTAAAAGTTTACTTGGTTGATAATGCACAATAGTTCGCAATAAATTTGCACAAATTTCTCCGTTGTCTACAACAGTAGTGCCACTTTAACTATTGAATAAACACCCTTTTTAAGAACAATTTGTTAATGTCAATTAAAAATCAATAAATTTGCAAGTGATGCTTATTTTTGCAAATTGCCAGTGGAAGGGACGCTGAAGAGATTCACTTTTAAAAAGATCTTTCCAAACTTTTTTGCAGGTTAATTATCGCAATTAAATTTAATTGCAATTTCAAAAAAATTAAATTTATTTCCTTTCACCTTTTTCAACACTTCTCCACTTTCCAACTACAATGTTCAGACTCGTACTCGATCATTTGTGAAAAAGAAAAAAATGCTTTCAACACAAAAATACATTCGCAAACCCTTTTAACTATAACATTTAACATTAAGAGGATAGGTATAAAAATGCATTATATGGATGGGAGGGTATACCCCGCCATGCTTTTCTTATCAAACCTCCAACGATACCTTGCCCTACCCTGTAATGCTTTACAGTGTACACACGTATCACCACCCACACTCAAAAGAATACGTTTTGAAACGTTAAAAAACGTAATGTGCACTGCACTAATGACTAATCTATTGAAAAAGAAAACGCTGGCCATCTAGCTTGGGAGGGCGGAACTAGGGCGACTTGAGATGAAGAGCGAGGAAGGGAAAATACAAAAAGTTTGGGCATGCACTGGGAAAAGCCTGTGTGGATGTGTCTGTGCAAAGCCGCTGAAGAAGCTGGCATGCACTGGGAAAAGCCTGTGTGGATGTGTCTGTGCAAAGCCGCTGAACAAGCTCTTCTGTACTCCAACCTTTTCAATTAGAACTTGTGCACTTCTCTGAAGAAAGAGTGTTGGAAATTTTAAATTTAAATCATGGTAAGTCCTCATAATTAACTAATTTTAATTAATTACAGGGTTAAAGTGGAAATTAATGTAACAATTTTGGTTTTAAATTTGTCTAATTGAATAATGTGCCTGAACAAAGCTAATTTTTGTATTAAAATTTCGGTTACGGATAATGGTCCTTAGTTTTAAAGATGAAGAACCGGAAGTGAATTATAGTTTGGAAAGAATAGTTAAAAATGTGTTTTATTTTGATAGGCTCGTGGTCCGAAGAAGCACTTGAAGCGGTTAGCCGCTCCAAAAGCATGGATGTTGGACAAGCTTGGAGGTGTGTATGCTCCAAGACCTAGCACTGGACCTCATAAGCTGAGGGAGTCTCTACCTTTGGTAGTCTTCCTTAGGAACAGGCTTAAATATGCGTTGACAAAAGCTGAGGTTACGAAGATTGTTATGCAGCGTTTGGTGAAGGTTGACGGAAAGGTCCGTACTGACCCCACTTATCCATCTGGGTTCATGGGTAAAAGCTTTTAATTATTAACTTAAAGATCTTCTTTGTCTTTAAAAACACATTAATTTGGATTCTTTGTTTAATTTTAGATGTCGTTGAAATCGAGAAGACCGGAGAAAACTTCCGTCTTATCTATGATGTTAAGGGACGTTTCACAATCCACAGAATTACTACTGAGGATCTTAAATATGCGTTGACAAAAGCTGAGGTTACGAAGATTGTTATGCAGCGTTTGGTGAAGGTTGACGGAAAGGTCCGTACCGACCCAACTTATCCATCTGGGTTCATGGGTAAGAGCTTTTAATCAATAACTTAAAGTTCTTCTTTGTCTTTAAAAACAAGTTAATTTGGATTCTTTGTTTAATTTTAGATGTCGTTGAAATCGAGAAGACCGGAGAAAACTTCCGTCTTATCTATGATGTTAAGGGACGTTTCACAATCCACAGAATTACTACTGAGGAGGCTAAGGTATTTTAACAAACTGTTTAGTTTTAGTTTCTTTTTGACATTAAATGATGATTTAAAATATTTCAGGCATAATCCAATGAATATTGTGATTAATGAATATAATTCTGATTGAGTTAGTGAATTTAATAAGGTTTTGTGTTAAATATTGAGATGTTAATACATTATTTTACTTTTTTAATTTGCAGTACAAGCTTTGCAAGGTCAGGCGAGTTCAAGTTGGTCCCAAGGGAGTTCCAATGATTACGACCAACGACGGCAGAACCATTAGATACCCTGATCCATTGATTAAAGTTCACGACACTGTCCAGGTGGACATTTCTAGTGGAAAAATCCTCGATTTTATCAAATTTGAACCTGGTACGTTAAATTATTTTTCATGCCTTTTGTTAAATATTGTTAGTTAATTAACTTTGCCACTTTCGAAGACTGGATCAGCTTTATTCAAATGTTGTTGTAGTTCAAATAGTTGGCCAAATTAATTAACTTTCAAACGGTCGCATTTATGATTTACCCTATTCATGTTGTGCATTACCATGAAAGTTAACATGCATCATTCAGAGATATTTATCTTTCCCACTACAATAATAATAATGTAGAATTACATACTCTAAAACATGTCTATTGTTTTTTAATACAGGTAATCTTTGCATGATTACTGGAGGTCGTAATTTGGGTCGTGTCGGTTCCGTCGTCAGCCGAGAACGTCATCCAGGATCTTTTGACATCGTACACGTAAAGGATTCCTTGGGGCACATTTTTGCCACTAGGTAAGTAAAGAATAATCACTCGTTTCGTTTTGTGTTCCATTGCTTTTATTTCAAAATAATTGCCGCTTTCGGAGGCTGTGACATGTCAATATTTTAACTAATGTTACGGATCAAAAAGTAGGCTAAATTAAAAACTTTCAACGGTCGCACTTATGATTTTCATTCATTATGGGCATTACCACGAGAGTTGACATTCAATCGCCTTTCTAATAAAACTTATGATTAAATTATTTAAATTAATTTCAATAATAATGTAATGGTTTTTGTTGTTTTAATGCAGGCTTCAATACGTATTCATCATTGGTAAAGGAAATAAGCCATTCGTATCACTCCCGAAGGGCAAGGGTGTGAAGTTGTCTATCGCTGAAGAAAGGAACAANTCATTGGTAAAGGAAATAAGCCATTCGTATCACTCCCGAAGGGCAAGGGTGTGAAGTTGTCTATCGCTGAAGAAAGGAACAAGAGGATCCAGGCCAAACAAGGCGTTTAAAATTTTATATATAATGTTTTCCTTCGAGAGAAGTTTTGAATAAAACCAGGAGTTTCCTAAATATTGTTATTGTGCAATGGTTATTTTTTATTCATCCAATAAGCTCTGTCTGTAGTCTGTAGCCGCGGAGGCATAATATGGTTCATACCCATCTGGACAAATTAAACGAATATTCCATCAAAATTTAAACATCATTTCGGTACATATGGATGTTAGTGTAAATCATGTTCCTGGTCCCACTTAATCAAATTAAATGCTATTAATTGTTAATGAACGATGTAGAACATACACTGAAGTGAGCGTTCTTCGTACACAAATTTCTTTTATTCAACGGATAATTGCATGAAGGAAGTAGAGATCGTCACGTAGATTGAGAACTTTAACAAATGTGGTGTCTTGAAATTAAAATAATGATCTCTCAAGAAATGTGAACCTTGGATTTTGATTTAATATCAAATACCAAAAGATTATGGTAAGCGTTGTTAATAATAGCCCGTGAGACCATTACTAGTCTTGAACGATGAACTTCGTCACTTGTTATATCATCATCATAATATTCAAAACTGTAATATTTTATTTTTGTAGGTCTAATCCAGTTTAATATTCAATAGTTCTTTAACACAATATTCATTTTACATAAAGTAAAAAATGAATAGTTTCTTTTTGTTTTAAACTTTTTTCGCGAACACTTTAAATTCTTTGAATTGAATCACAATTAAGTATATTATATAAATATTTTTAAAGCAGTGGGATAAACGATAAACCAATACAAGAGTTTATCTATAAACTCATTTAGTAAACCTACAAGGTATTTTACTCTTTGTACCTAACCTGATATCCCGATTTACAACGCGTACACAAGGATGCTTAACTATTACAATTAAAAGATGTCGATTTAACAAGGTTGGTAGGACCGGGCGAATAGTTTTGGAGCCTAACACCTATCAAGTGTATTTAAGTACAAGTTCAGTAGTTACCTATTCTGTATTTTTGCACCCAGGCAAATAGGTGATATAATTAATACGGTACACATTAACAAGACACGAATATATAATTTAACTTAATCATCTTTTATCTGCAACAATTGTTTTCACGGCACAATAATTATATCAACATTAATCACTTGGTATATTATATATCTTACTATAATATATGAGGTTCACTGATACTCATAAAATTGACTAAGAAGGGACCCTTGAAATGAAAAACTGCGTACTGCCTCCATCGGCCAAACTATCGCTCTCTGATCAACTTTCAATTGGAAACAAGTGATTAAACAATGATTTGAAGATATTTTTACAACATCAAAAATACATATATTAAGATTTCATTTAAATTTAATGATTGATTATACAACATTTCTTGTAACATCTTGGATAATAACTTGAAGATTTTTCATCTTTCCAAAAATAAAGGTAAAATGGTTATTTTAAAGTCTCTTTTTATGTTACATGTAGACATGTATTTTTTGTATTTATAAACAGAATTAATTGAGTTATAAATATAATATAATTAATATACGATGACCAAGATTATAGAAAAGGATTGAATTAATTGAAAAAGTACAAACCTGTAACGAAGACTTTTGCTCTTACTTTTAAATTAACAATCAGTTAATCATCCGTCTTTCAAAAGTTTTACGAAATAATGCTGAACTTACGCTTCAAATTAAATTAATAACTCAATAACGCATCTAGAGTTCTTACACTAAAACATAATCGTTGGAACCTTGTCCATAAACATTTTGTTGTACTTATTGATATAATTCATTGATAATAATATTAAAAACTTGTTACTTATATGATTTTAGCTTTATATTTTACCTAATAGTACATTTAGGTTTAGGTTTCGTGTGATCGCAACATGTTTTTAGCAGTTAGGTTGCGGGAAATGCGTTAGTGATTAGCAAAGTTCGCTTGTAAGGAATATGGTTATGTAAGTAATAACGTTTGGTGGATATATATTAATTTTTGTATGATAGTGTATATATGTTTAATATTTATGTAGTAGAAGAAGATAACAACGAACAGTGGTCTTAAATGTGTGAGTTTAAACATCCACAACCATCTTTTTGTGAATATCTGTGTTGCCGACAACACTACAAAACTCTCTGAAACGAGATCTTGCCATCTTCGTCTTTATCTGCAAACAGTATTGTTTTATCAACAATTTGTTGAAGCTGTGTGTCTTTTAGATTGTTTCCCACCATCATTTTCAACACCTACAAAACGCCAAACATAGTGGTTAATTTAAGAATTTAACCCAGTTTTTGAGTCAATAAATTACTAATCAAAATATAAAATTACTTGAAAAAGCTCCCCATTTGAAATATATCCGTCATTGTCCATATCATAAATGCGGAAAGCAAAACGGAGCTTGGATTCTTTATCCCCTTTTACACTGAACTGAGAGACGCCTTGTATAAACTCTAAAAAATGATTATAATATAACTATTATTTTCTGCTCATTTCTATTATCCTGCTGGCCTTTAATGCAAACAAATATAATAATATGTAGTTACCTTTAAAATCGACTTCTCCGTTCCCATCCGCGTCGAATATGTCTATAACACGCTGCACTAGAGGATTCTGCTGAAGTTCGGGCAAAGTCATGAATTCGTCAATAGAAAGGGATCCAGAGTTATCCAAATCCAATTTACGAAATCGTTTTCCTAGCCTCTTGATCTCCTCCGGGTCAACTATAAATATGAAAGCAAAAATTAGGGCATGCCCAAAAATTAAAAGTTGGCTCAAAAAAATATTTGTGAGAAAATTGAAAATTAAATACATGGGATGATGTTCTTACAGTGGGAGCACATCTCAGACTGAAGGGAAGCTTCATTACCCTACATTACATATTAAATGAAATGTAATTAGGAAGTTCGACACGTGTGTGTGTGGCGCCATGTCACAGGCAACTTAAACAACTTTTTGACCTGCTCAATCATACTCAGTTAAGATTTGCCATGCTTAATTTAACCAAACAATGTTTCGATGTTTTCAAAATATTTCTGTATATTTTTGACAAAACATATAACTAATCTTGTTCATATAATTTTTAATAATTTGAAAGTTACTTTACGCCCTCGAAAATTGTTTGTAGCTCCTTGTTTAACAGTAGTGCCTTTTAAAAGGACAGGAGAAGCCATTGCGGCTCTATTTGGACTAGCTCCACTAGCTTCTGACTGGCCCTGCATATTCTTACTTTTCGAGCGTTTGATCAAAGGGCCTCCCTGATTATTTCCACCACTTGTGGATGCTCCATCAGTTCCACTGACAACCGCCACAGATTTATTAATATCTTTGGAGATAACACTAGCTGATCTACTTTGTCTGGATGCATTCTGAACAACTTGAGCTAAAGACATTCCTTGATTTTGCATTTGGCTAGCATTTGATTGCCGATTTTTCGGCTTATTATTTACAAGATTTGACGACATGCCTAACTACAAACTAGGCCGTTTGCCGTATACCTAGTTATTGTGTGCTTCAAGCTTTTTTACCTAAATACTTTTCTACAATTTTTAATTTTGTTTGGTCTCGTTTGTAATCTGGATTTGGACACCTAACAATTTACTGTGCGAACTTACGATTTTGCAAGTGAATGTGATTCAAATATGTAGTGGAATATTATTTAGAATTACTGTTTTTGCTTAGTGCCTTTTTGGGGAGGATATTTGTGCAATTTAAGCAGATAAGAATTTAATATAAAAATGGGGTTAGTTTAAAATGTCTGGCATAATGAGGTTATTTAAAATTCATTCTCAAAAAAATAAATATTTTGTAAGAAAATTTAAATTGCTAAAGAAAGATAAGGTCATGGTCAATTTAAAAAGCTATCTAGATTATATGCTGTCTACTAAAATATTTCTACAAAAGGCTAAATTTTTATCTACTAATTGATTCAAGAAATGTTCTCCATTTTGTTACTGCTGAAAGACTCGTCCTGTTCTTCCTTAACTGCCTCTTCTGGTTCCTTTCAACAATTACCTTTATCCATGGCAAAGTTATCCATTCACCTGCTCTCTTTTCATCTTTTAATGTTCCAATAGATCAACTCACCATTCTGGCTATCTGATTGAATATTACAGCGTTTCCCGAACAAAAATAATTAACTGATGATCAGCTACTGCTAAAATTTGACTCCGATGTCACTCCTTCCCTGAAATCTGTTCATTGCAAAATATTAAATGTAAAATAAATAAAATTAATACAAGTTAATACAAACATATTTCAACAAGTACTTTCAAAAGTTCACTTTTTACATTAATTGCTTACAAAACAATCTCAATATCCACTTCCGGTTTTCCTAGTCAGTCTCAAAGAAGTCCCTTTAAACTCCACAACAGGTCCTGTAATGTCTTTTACTTCCCAATTGCTATAAATTAATGAAATAAATATTTTTAACAATAAAATAGACACGAATTTAAAATTTAAACTTACCTAAATCCAGACTAGATAACCCTCGGATCCTCAGGTGCTTCTTCTCAAAGTTTAAAAAACCTTTTAAATTTCCAAAACACTTTTCTTAATAAGGAAAGCAGCCAAAAAAGCACATCACCACCACCACCTACACAGCATTATACACTGTTGCACATAAATTTTTGCAATCTCCTTTCTTTTCAATCCTAATTTAACTTCCTCTTTGCAAATTTGATAGAATTGTTGTTTGTTACTGTTAGTTAGGTGCTGGTGATAAGGTTTATTTAAAGAGATTTAAAAAAGGATTGACCATATGCACTAGCAAAGAATGTATTTCATATTTACTCACATACAGCCACAGAGAAACATAAAGCGAAAGGGGATTTTCTGTGTTTACTTTTGCAAAGATAAGCGATGCTATTGCCAAAGAGAGGAGTGGAGAAGGAAAGATGTACAAATTTGTGGTGATGATGATGGGAAAAATGATCGAACTTCACAGTTTTTCTTGCACTGCTTCTCATTCGCCTATAAAAAGCCTAATTTTTAGCAAAAAGTCTATAGTGAAATGAAATACTATACTGGTTGACTAGTGAAAGCTCTATTTTGCAAGACATGGGATGGGAGAAACTATGTGAACATGCACACTTTTTACTACTCTCTTCGAATGCAAATCTCTTTCTTTTTTAAAAAACCTATGCGCATGCACATTTCCCAAAGAAAAGTCGGCTATGGGACGAGTACGGATGGATGTGAGTGATGTGTGATGGAATAGAATAGAAACAACTTGAAACTTTCTTTTTTATGGTTTTTAATTTTTTAAAAAGATTTCCAAAAAGCTTTCCCTTCCATGTCGTTTTGTCGCTTTGTTAAGCTTAAGTGAAAGAAAGGAAGGAAATCACTGGCTCTATCTCTGCAACTTTGGGTTGAACACTTTCTCCAATTTGCATGTTACATTACTTTCAAATGAGTTGCTAGAGGACGGATGAGGGGATAAGGTGAAAAATGGATTTTATTTTCATTAGATTGCCAGACCAGAATTTGGAGTTACAGTCGAAACTCGATATAACGAACCTCGAAGGGCGACACAAAAATGGTTCGTTTTAGCTATCGATCGTTATGCGTATAACGATTCTAGGTAAATTGTGTTAAACACGTTATCTGAATG
>JAANSO010001725.1:0-15768 GCA_036507315.1 Lepidocyrtus fimetarius | reverse complement strand
AGTGTAGGAATAGCAAGATCAGAAAGATAAGGGAAAGGAGCTGAAGAAAAATAGAAAGGGAACGAAAATCAGCAACAATAAAACATATCCAATCCGGGGCTGTTACACTTTCGTTATACATGCACGCCTTTTACGAGCAGTTCAATACTATCAGAATGTAAACAGAAAAGAAAGGGAATGAGGGAGAGTTTAAGAAAGAGTTCCCTGTTCATTCAATATTTTTCCTTACCTGCGCCCAATCACTCACTTTTCTGGTGAAGGAAGTCGGATATGCTACAGGGAAAAAACAAGACGTTGAATGGGCTTGTAAGGTAAATTAATGATATTTCTTTTGAATTACGTTAGACAGGCTAGAGAAATGGGAATCAAAAAAGAAGTAGTTTATAGTAAGCAGATGAAGCAAAATCCTAAAGGGTAGGAGGAATAATAGAATGAGTGCAGCCTTTTCTTGAATTCTAATTGTTTCCTCTCTAATTTGTAAAGAACATTTTACAAGTTGTATTTAATTGAGAACTAATGAATGGGTACCATAATTAATACGTAAATGGGTTTTAGCAAAAACGTTTTCGATTTAACGCTAGAGCTCAATTTTTGGATTACGCCAAATAAATCTTTGTTGATTACCAAGACATGGAAAGAATTAAACATTGTAGATTTTATGAACAAAAATTATACAGTAGCGGAGTTTAATTATTTAAATATTTTTTTAAAATAAAAAAGGTAAAGTTTGAAACAAAAATTGTAAGCTGGTTACAACCCATCCAGACACAAGAAATAGGCTTTTAAAAGTGGGGGCCTTTATTCTATGCATTACATCATGTACCTAAGTTCAGTTTTGAATTGCTTAAAGTGTATATGAACACATTTTATGATGGAGTTTGAGCAGTCTATAAACAAGAACTAGTAAAAAGGGTTAAACAAGACAAACAGGGAAAGGGAAATGACAAAACACTGATAAGGGTAAAAAACTGTCTTTCACTAAATAGTTGAAAATATAGGTATCTATTTAGAAGAAATTATTGCATTGGGTTGAAATGAATGTAGTACAAAGTAGTAGTAGCAATTGTGGCAATGGATTAATAGGACCAATGCAAGAATTGACGGACATAAGTACGTTTTTGATGGGAACAGAAAATATCTGCAATAAGAAGGAGACAAATGACACAGTGGAAACTGCTGATAATACAAATCGACTAAACTGGTAAGTGCACCTTTTTATACTCATTTTTTATTTCGAAATACAATTTTCAAATTTAAGAACTCAAATTCAAATTGAATTAATAAAAAGCGCACATTTATATCTTTAAAATTTAGAAAAGTAATCAAATAGTGACCAAGTTAAAATTATAGAAATATATTCATATATTCATCGTATTTAATATATGCAAAATTCAAGCTGAAATTGTTAGTTGAATTTAAACGAATCCCACATTAAGCTGGATATCATCTAGGATTATGCAAGGATTTTGAGGGGATTAGTCCAAAAGAGAAAATAATATTCGTATAGAGTAAACTATGAGTAGGAGAATGATGAAAACGTTTTACGAAATCACCACCCGCCCAACCCTTCATTTTCTCCATCTTCTCATTTACTTTCAGCGTAATGATCCTTTCACTACGGCAGTGTCATCCGTGTCTTTCTAGTAATATTTTTTCCCAAAAAGCGCAATGCATCTTCTGCTCTTAGTCAGTTTATCTGGCTCATAGGATAAAAAATAAACTGTTGACGTTGTTAGTTGGAGTGCCAGCATTAAGTGAGTATAGATAAGCTTTCAAAAGAGAGAAATGAGGCTAGTTGTAGGAGTAATAGAGAAGGTGGGATGAAACCTTACTTCATTTTCAATGGTGCGGTATTCCACTTCAACTCCATCCGGAAAGTAATGAAGTGTGGAGGAAACCATTCCCATTGCATAATTAAAGCTGAGAAAGTAAAAGGAGAATGTACAAAAGAGTGAAATAATTAATACCTTATTTTTCCAGTTGAAAAATTATTATCATTAACTGAATTATCCATCCCTGTCTAGCTAACGTAATCTACATCTTTGTTTATCTAAACGCATAAAATGTGAAGGTCTACTATTAAATACATAACATAATTTGGAACACGGAAATATTGTTGCGCGTTGGTGTAACCTACTCGGCTGGAAAACAAGGAAGGCACGAAAATGAGTTCACAAAGATAGAAAATATAATACTTCGTTTATTATTTTATTCTCTTTGTTTCCTTCATTTTTTGCTCATTTGTTTTCTGACTAGACCTTTTCGTTATCTTTTTTGCTGCTGTTACTTTATTGCTTTTACTGAAGGAAATAAAAAGCTTTATATATTATTCCCTTATACACATGCAATCCATTCTAATGAAATTCTTCCCGGATTCTTTTTCCTTCTTCACAGTCAATCCTAATATCTATTAAGTAGATTTTATTAGAATTTTCATCCAAAATACGAGCACTACTGCGCAACAAAGCCAAAATGCCAGTGATTTTTTAAATGTTGCTTTGAAAGCAACAAATAAAATGAGATACTAAACGAACTATGCACGTATCCCGTAAACACACAATATGAAAATTTACTTACGTAATAGAATGAAAAGCATGAAGCAGAATTTTTAGTGATAATAAGTACGTGTGTGTATTATTATTACTTATCATTCATCGTCATCATCATCATTCGGCATTTTCCTTATTTCTACCATCATATTTTCTCTTTTTACACGGATTTTGTATGATGATGCTGATAGAAATAATTTTCAATGTTCTTGCATGAGTTGGTCCATCCAATGGAGGCTAACCTTGTGCATTTGAAATGGACGTTTGCTGTTTGCGGCTACAACATTGTTGTTCTCCCTTTTTGTTGTTGCACACTCCGTTTTCATTCTCATTTTCATCAAGATGGCATGAGCAAAAACAAGATGAAGAAGCATCAATATCATCAGGACAAGATCAGACGAGTAAAAAGGGCACAAGGCAATGGGTAAGGATAAAAATGATTCGTTGTTGTGTGTATTTCATGAGCAGTGAGTAAAGGGCATAATAATGGTGGGTCGTTGTCTCCTCTACTCACTCAACTTTTTCGTCCTTCCTTTTATTCTGCTGCTGGATAAAACTTAATAATATAGTGGAATGGTAAACCTTTTTTCAATATTATTATACTGAAAAAATCGGAAAAAGAAGTGTTGCGTAATGTATGTATATTTTATAAAGGAAGCATGTACTTATAAAGTTGAACTCTTCCTACTCGAAATTCCTTGCATGGATTCCATCTCTATCACTTCTCCAGAGAGTAAAAATGGAAAAGGAGAGTGGAGAAGCCAATCGAAAACGGTATAATAATGATGAGCTTGTATTCGTTTTGTATGTTGAATTTGAGTGAGTGAGCCTGAGAGAAAAGTAAAGCCCTCATCTCATCTAGAGTAGTAACAAGAGAATGGCATGACAGGAGAAGTAGATAATGCAAAGAAGCAACAGCAACATGAAACTGTTATCAAACGGAAGGCGTAGTCTGCTCCTTTTACGGTAAACGCGTAAAGAAATACCCATTTCATATTTGGAATGTGCCTCTGTATTATCCGTGAGTCATTGTTTGAGATAAAAAATACATTTGGAACTGGAAAGACAATCTGAAAATATTAGTCGAAAAATAGTGGTTAAAATTTGGTATTTCTACAGAAATAATCAGTTCATCATATTTTAGTTCCGTTAAGTTAATGGATGCACTTTTTTGCAAATGAAAGAGATCATCTAAATGCATAATGTTGCATATATCTTGCTATTTTGTCATTAATAATAATAACAAGAGCCAAAGCATAATGCAAATATTATGCTTTATTATTACGTAAGTAAGCTGTCATCGTAGAATTGCATAAAATAATCCTATGCATATTCAAGAGAGGAGAAAGTATACATAAAGTTAAAAAATCATCACCCTCTCAGCCTTTTTGAGAATGATTAATTTATCTTCATGCGTAGCGTAGCAAATTGTATCTTGTTCATCCATCATCCCTCTCTTTATCCCGTTTTCATGTTTTGAGGCTGAATATAGGCATTAGGTATAGAACATCCCTTAGTTTTTGGTTATTGTTTACTTTAAAACTTTTATGGCGCTATTTTAAACATTGTCAGTTTTTTATGTTAGTAGTGTCAAGGTTGGGGCCATATTAATTTTAGTCGTCTCCTTGTCATGTTTAATAAACAATTGCATTAAAGTAAGCCCTCTGACAGCTTGAAAAAAGTAAATTCAGCTTGAAACATCATTTTGCGCAAATTTGCAAATATTTTAAAAACATCTCACTGCAAACATATACGTTACCATTTTTATTGTTTCTACAAATCATTAACCTGCATTAAAACAATGATCTTTATTCGAATTTAAATACAAAAAGAATCACTGTGTTCCCTGGTTTAACTTTAGGCTAAACATTTCAACGTTCAACATCAAAACATCAACATACAAAAATTCCTGAAATAAAGGAAACTATTTTATGAGTAATAAAGTAAAGCATAAAAATAGACAAATATAATTTTTGCCAACCATGTTTGGAGACTTAATACTGGATTTACCTTTTTCCGCAGAAATTGACTTAACAAAAACTTGACTGATGACAAATACACTGTTTTCAGTAACAAAAAACATTAAATAGTTAAGTAAGTGCACGCCTTTCAAAATATTTCTAAAAAAGGAAGGAGCAATA
Source organism: Lepidocyrtus fimetarius (assembly GCA_036507315.1). Lineage (NCBI taxonomy): Eukaryota > Metazoa > Arthropoda > Collembola > Entomobryomorpha > Entomobryidae > Lepidocyrtus > Lepidocyrtus fimetarius. The sequence goes on along the minus strand of JAANSO010001725.1, from coordinate 11,078 downwards.
ATTATCCAAGTAATCAAACTAATACTTAATCATTTTATCCTTAAGGGGCTGAATAAAACTAACAATTTTTACTTCCGTCTATATATACTGCGTATGACAATAAGTGTCTAGGGACGTTAACAACGCCGCAATTAAACCCACACAAGCGTAAACTAAACCCAAAAAGTTGGGTTGTTTAGACTGGTCAAAAAACTTCAAACATTTAAACTCAAATGTAGTCAGTTCTCTATAGGATTTCTTTGGTTGCAGAATAGAACTGTATTGTTTCACCATCTTCGTAAACTAAACCCGAAAAGTTGGGTTGTTTAGACTGCTCAAAAAACTTCAAACATTCAAACTCAAATGTAGTCAGTTCTCTATAGGATTTCTTTGGTTGCAGAATAGAACTGTATTGTTGCACCATCTCAAGAGTTAGTAAAGTCATTTTTGTGGTGGATTAAAAAGGTTGTTTCAAATATACGCATTTCCTCTTGCAATGAATTTCCATTTTGGCATATTTACAAAGTATTTATGCATACATGCATTCTTCCAGACTTGAATATCTGCCTTGCAATGAACAAATGCGGTGAAGCATCTTCTTTTTCTGTTAGCATTATCTTTGGTAGATGAATAGACAAGGAGAAAGTGGTACGCCAACGTTTATTTGCAGACAGGATGAAATATGAAAGTTCGATATTCAAGTAGTCGTGTAGCAGGAGAAGGAGAAGCAGAGGGAAATAGTGGCAGTATAATAGTTTTGTAGATCTATTATATCTGTGGCATAATCAGTGTCATCATCATCAGTGTAATCATGAGCACCTCCATAGTTGGAAAACATTTTGCCTATTCTTTGGAGTGAGATTCATTTTCCCTGGCATATCCGTTCGATATTAAATAAATAGAAAATCTTCTCTCTTTCCTTTATCTCGCATAGAAATGAGCAGGAGCAGAACCAGCAGAAGAGTCTAAAAATTTCCCAAAATCTTTACTACTGCCACAGCTACTGAAATACATGAAGTTAAACAGAGAGAAAGTTGCATTCTATGTTCAGTATCATTTACACTTTTCTATTCCAACCGCTATTTGTTTTCTAATATTTTGCTTCGTTTCTATAGTCAGCCTCTATCACAACTTTTCTTTATTTTTTCCGCTTTTCACTTGGAGGAAATTTTAAAACTTTTTTAAATGAAATGATTTCGCATCTTTCCTTGTCATTGCTTTACCTTTATACTTTCAAAGTATATTTGTTAATAATCTAATTCCAGCCTAAATTCCACTTTGGTCACCTTGCTGAAAATTTGATCATGTTGAATCCAATTTTTTTACAAAAATACGGATACAGTTAATTTTAATCGTAATTATTAATACACATCTAAAAAGCTGGTAATCACTTGGCAAACAAATAGACAAAGTTTGAATGAAGTATAAAATGGACTGCTGATTCTAATTTTAATCAAGTAAATAATGGCATTAAAAATTTTGTACAAGCCAGACAAGTCAACTATCACAATCAGCCACAAACACATAATGAACATACATAGACTGATAGATAGGGCTGACTTTGTAACTCTACTGAATATTTTCCCATTCTTTGTGCTTTGTATGTTAGATTCCAAGTTTAATTTGTACAAGTTCATGTCGTTGGTTTTCATAATTCTACTGGGAAACCAACAAAACACGCTGGAAACTTATCTATTTTTTGCATGAAAGCTAAAATAAACTTTTGATATTGCCTAAAACTTCATTTTCACTCTACTTTCCACTTTTAGCTTGAGCTGTCCCTCATATCAGTACATATCTGCCCGCAGACTTATATCATAATACAGCAGCATAGCTGCGCAATATATTTTTGATATGAAATGTTAAAGGTTTTTTTTTTCTAAAACGAACAATACTAAAAACGGGAGAGATGAGGGAAGAGGGAAGACAGAGAGAAATGAAAATTCAGTATTTTTGGCAGTATATGTGACATGCTATAATCATCTCTTCTATACAAACCGAAAGTAGAATACGAGAGGAAAAAGAGAAAGTCATTGGCAAAAGGACCAACGTAATCTTGCATTCAGCTCCTCTCAAACTCTGCCTTGAAACACACAGTAAACAGTTTCCCTGGAATTCAATTGTATCTCCGAAATATGCTTACTTTATCATTTCTCAAATAAAACTGGATTCAGTCTTTAATACTAAAAAATAACACATGAGTTTCCACGTTTTAAAATTGTATTTTAAAGCCAAACTTTAATTTATCCACTTAAAACTTTTGAAAAAATAAAAAAGAAACTTTTTTGGAGAATGAGACGATTTCAGTTGAACTCCCAATGAGCATTTTCCATTCAATGACTTTCTCATCTTCTTTCATTTTAATATTTGTCTTTGGTTGTCCTATTACAGTATCGTTGTTGCTGTTAGAGAGGACCTTCAGTAAAGATTTTTTTAAATATCACAAACTCCGACAAGAAAAACTGACTTCTTATTATTTCCTTATTTTTATATCTTTTTTCTAGCTTTTGGCTCGCATTTCGTTTTTCGGTATAACAATTTCGGCCTTGTTTTGTCAGTTGTTAAAGCAGCTTAACATGAAAAAAGTATCACAAAAGTATAAGCCAGAAAAGGATGTCTTTTGTGAGTCTTTCAGACTTTATAGTACCCGTCTATTTGTAGAGAAGAAAAAAGGATTATTAAGAAAAGTCCTTCGGAATTCATCCAAAAATCCCTACCCTCTACAATGCAATAGAATTTTCAGCTACTTTACGGTTGCTTTTTTTCCTTCTCCGTTACTATTTGATACATTTGACCATTTTCCCTTTTTAGTATAAAAAATAAATTTTATGACTTTTCCTTCTTCCTTAATTTTTTTCTTTTTGCTTTGCAATTCTTTCCGTTGTTCAGTTCAAGGAAAAAATGTGAAGACTTAAGAAAAAAGAAGTATTTATATATGGTCGTATAGCTGCCAGCTATCGAGTCGTGCTTTAAGCTAAAGAAAAAAATAGAAGAAATGAAACCCAAAAGCAGTTCAAATTTTATGTACCTAGTTCCTCTCTTGATTTTGAAAATTGGTTCGTTCAGTCATTCTTTCCGTCGCTCGTCTTGTCGACTTCTGCTTTATGACATTAAGGAAAGAACAAGCGCAAGTAGTGAGTGAATGAAAGAGAAAGAAAAGGGAGAAATCAGCGATGGAGAATTTATTTTTTACGGAAGTATCAACTGATTACAATCTTGTCGTTGTCAAAGCCTAGTCCTCGGACGAATTCCCTTCTCCTGGAAAAAAGTAAAGTTCAAGTATTGTAATAATGACATAGGGATAGAGTCGTATTTCATGGTGGTGGTGGTTGTAGTGACAATAAAAAGGGATTGGCTGAAGAAGTAGCAGTTTTGTAATGACTAAGGTATTGATATAACATTTAGACATGGCACGTAGTAACCTAATATGATGTCGCCAGATTAAAGTTTCATTCTCTTTTGCTTTCTTCTCTTCCTATTTTATTTCTTGCTTTGATCACTACACTAAAATATCGTAGAAGAGAGAGAAAATGAAAGTTTTCACAAAGTTGTCAATCAGTCAACAAGACAAGAGGGAAGACAAAATGGGCTGGAGAATAAGTGGAATGGATGGGTCTCAAGTGATACACTACCCTGATTTTTTGTAGAAAAATTGGAGTGTGTGAGAGAGTTGGAATGAAATGAAGTGGTTCCGTTGTGCCTCTTTGTTAGCATTTTATATTGCTACTACTTGCTTCTCCTTACAATGTTTTTCTCCTATTCAATATTGGTTTTGGCACGCCTTGAACTGATCATGTACAGTTTATACCCTGTTGTGGGTGAAGTTGAAGCTAAATTTTTAATCAGGATTGTGGCTTGAATAGCAATGCGGTACAATATGTCAAGGAGTGGGACTCCTGGGCTACTACGTACAAATTTTATATGACTTTATTATGTGATGGTGGCATCTCACTGAGGTTGACAATGGTTAAAATCAAAAATGTTAGGAGAAACGGACTACGAGATTTGTCTTGAAATAATTTCCAGTATAGGTTTCTAACCCATCACTTTTAAAATTAGATAAATTTTAATTGCATGACTTTTAACTTATCAGTACGTGAAGCCGTAAGAAGAAAGATTTAATAGGAACGTGTGCCTTTATGTATTGTTTAAAAAATATTACGTATACAGTTTCGCCTGTTATTAGTAAGTGCGTGTGAGAGGTAATGTAAAAATTTTAAAGAAAACCCTTTGTCGTGCATACTTTAGATTTTTTACTTTAGCAATTTCTGTAAAATAAGAACATTTGTATTCATCAAACTTGCTGGTAAGACGCCAGGAGTTGCAAAAAGGAATGAAATTAATACATAGAAAGAGAATAATAANTAGATTTTTTACTTTAGCAATTTCTGTAAAATAAGAACATTTGTATTCATCAAACTTGCTGGTAAGACGCCAGGAGTTGCAAAAAGGAATGAAATTAATACATAGAAAGAGAATAATAAATTCATGCATAAAATCAACAAATGTCGACATATTCATATTTCAAATATTTGCCTCTCACTTGTTTTATGTTCTCTAATCCAAAAAGAATGATTTTATGCAAGTACTAAATACGAAGGTAAGAGGAATATTCAAAAGCAATTTGAATTGAATTAGGAAAAAGCCTTCAAATAATATGTAATAAAACAATGAACGTTGCTCCATTGCCGAACGTTTAGTTTAAGCGTAACGATTGTTTAAAGCAAATTACTTTTCAGATGGTTTTTGTATATTTTAATAAAAATTGGTCGTAGTGTGGTTATTTCCATGTAGTATTTCAATTTTATGGTTACCATACATGTGTTCAATTTTTTTATTTTGGCACTTCTGTATTTTGTATTTTATATTAAACTGAAGTTTAGCTGGCTGAAATACTAGCACTAGTTTATATAGCGAGCTATAAGTTTGAAGTCAAGACAAAAAGACAGGCGAAAGAAACTGGAATTGCTGAATTGCTCGTAAAATTCAATTTTATAGGCTTGTTATACATTTACAGCGTGTTCTTCAGGTTTTCTGATATGACAAACGCAAGAGACAAAAATTACTACGTCGGGAAATATCAGTTGAGCTGGCATAATATATTTGTCACCAAACCCGAAGCATTACTTTTGCTTGTGGTGAATCCTTTGGCGAGTGAAAATACAAGAAATGAACAAAGACAATATAACGCATCAAATTATATTTAATTACTTCATACAGTACAAGAATATGAATTGCAAGATCTTTTTATAGAACGAGTTTTTCATTTTTTTGTGTTTTCTGATAGTACACCATATTAAGTTTAACTAAAATCTATTTTGTTTTAGTTTGCAAATTTTTTGAAATAAAATTCAAGGCTACTCAGTCACTGTCTTATCTTTTGCAGTTTTTGCATCTTGGGACATTAAAAAAAAGTTGATACGATTAAGATAACTTTAATTGGCTATCGTGCATTATGTTTTTATCATATGAATATTTGACAAGTTAACCAGTGAACAATTTTTAAACTTTAATTTTTCTGGAAATGTTCAACGAATATGTCTTCACCAAGTGCTCCAAAACCAACAAAACAATATGCATTTATTTTAACTGCTACATTTAAACTAAATCCAATTTTTTATTTTTGTCATGTTTCTAAATTTAAACTTTTGCTTGTTTAACAAAAGATAAGTGTACATAAGTACATTCAAGCCATTTCACTTTTTCTGGAATAAGTTGACGATGAATAAAGCACTTTAAATATGAAGTTGAAATACATTGCAATGTAAACACTATGCGCGTTTTTCCATTTATGCTTTTTTGTAATAGTTGAGATTTTGGTCATAAAACTGGATTTGGCTGTGATAGTAATTTATGCCTAAATAAACATGTCATATTTCTCTTCAAAATGTGTTGAGTTCTTCTCGTATTCAAACAAAAAGGATGCGTAACATTCAAAAGAACCAGTATTTCATTACATAATTTTGGGCGTATTATATAATGCTAATTTTTTTAAAATATATTCTCATAAACATATCTTAATGGAAGTCAAGCGGTTGGATTCGCAAACTCAAAGTTTGAGTGATTTAAAGAATTTTGGAAAGAAAAAAGATGATGATATCATTTTCTAGAAATGCAAAGAAAAAATCCAGTCCGTTTCAATAAAATAGCAACTCTTCATTAGTTTATAAATGGCACTTACTCATCTAATGAGACAATCAATAAATATAGCATAGAGGGTTGGCTCTCCAATGTTTTCAGGATAAGTAAAGTTTAACGAGTAGCTAGTGTTTCAGTAGCAAAATATCATTAGCAATTTCTCGCAAGATCTGTCATTTCCTTCATAATTTATTGCTAATGACTTGGTCAATTTGTAATCAAGTTTTCTCATTGTCGACCAAACAAGTGCAATATCACATCACATCGACTAAGCATAGGTAAATAGCAACAGCCCACCCCAGATTCAGTTCAAACGCTTGAAACTATAACATTATCAGCTATTTGCATACTATTTTGCTTTTATTGAATATGAATATAACCACCGGAATAAATCAATTGCGATTGCATAAAAAGTTAAAGATTTGTTTTTATTACTACATAACTTAATGTTGGCTTGAAATCAGTATAAAAGTACTATAGGTATACAAACGCAGGTATTTGTTCCACGAATAAATAAAATTCTGATCCACAATACTGCAAGCTAGTAGAATATAACCAATACTGAACAGGTAGTGATCATTAATTTATCCAGATAAATGACACATGTTACAATTTTTGCGTATATCGTGGATAAAATCTAGTAGACAGGAATCAATTTTGACCACCTAATATTTCGCAAACAAAACTTGATAATAAAAACTCTAATTCACAGTATTGCAGACTGTGTGTTAATGTTTAATTAACAAATTCTAGTTTTTCTAATAGTTAAGGATGATATGCTATATACGTAACAATGAGAGTTTTACTTTACAAAATTCTACAATAAACATAAATTCATTCTACGTTTCAATTTGTCTCTGTAAAGTATTAAAATTTGTAGCACACACCTATAACAATTGCGTAATACGTACCATTACAGGCTGAAACTCATTTTGTAAAATTTATTAGAGATTCAAGAACACTTATCACCACCCCATTACAATTACAACAGCTATCTTCATTTTATTAAGAGGTTCTTCTTTTGTCGTGTCCTCGCATTTTTGCCTAGCCCAGCAGTGGCAACGGCAGAAACAATTTAACAGCAACAGTAAATATTCACAAGCAATTTTTCAACTAGTTTTGAGAAGAGGAAGAGTAGCCATCGTCAGCAAATTCAAATCAATTCTCTCTTTCATTGCCTTACTAATATTCATGATGCTGAAACATTTATTTAAATGCAGAATAATCCTATACATGGGCTTTGCAACAGATTTAAAAATCTTGGTCAACTTTAAATTAGTTTGATGCAGTTTTCATTAGAAAAGAATCTGGTAAAGCCTTGACTTTAAACTTAAGTGCAAACACAATTTGTCTTTCTAGTTGAAAAACTGCAAATTTGGAAGGGTTCAAAAATTAAAACGCTTTCAGTTAAAAAGACCCATCCTATCGTTTACACAACTCATATAGCGCAACATGTCTTGTTCTTTTAAATGGGATGTTAATTTTCATTCAGCAGTAATCACCATAATAGTCATCGTCGTCTCCTTCTGTATTAAATTGCCAGTTACCTTGTTTTGTTACATTGTACTCTGAAAAAGACGACGAAAGTATGTAATGAAGGTAATAATATATAATGTTCATTAGCCTTTCATTTTCTTTGTCTGTCATTCTCTTCCACTATTCCAGTTCACAGCTGCGGCTGTGTTACTACTTCCATTTCCAATCCTTGAGCTTAGGAGTCGTAATAATAAATGCTAGATTACAGCGTTTTGCCGTTTAGGACGTTAAAACTTGTTATGATGATGATCATGATGGTTGCTGCTGCTGATGTTAATGTACGTTTCTTTAGAAAGTAACAATAAGCAAAACTTCTTTAGCGGAATGAATGGCTAAAAAGGCAAGAAATGGAAGAAGGTTACGTAAAGAAGGTATAATAATAATCGCATCACATCGCAAACTGTTGTAGTAAGTCGTCATCATCCGATCCCCATCACCAACATCAGCATCGTCATTGTAAACTTATGAATATCCTATTATGGCTCTTATGTTTCTTTCTGTCTGCTCAGCTCGCCTCTTAATTTTCAATCCTGCTAAATTCCAAAGCTTTTCTTAATATGCAATAATAACATCTCTGCAAGAACCTTTTTCTGTCATCATCATCATCATTATCAGCGGTAGAAGTATCAGCGATTATCATTATATCATGTTTACTTACTTTCGTTGTCGCGCTCTGTTCTGTGGCTGTGAATTCAACTTTTGTTCTTCTGCTAAATTAATAAGGATAAAACACAAAATGTTCACATTTCACATGGATAACGATATCATCATGGCAAAGAGCAAGAACCATTGCACACAGGCAGTCGTTGGTGGTGTTGGAGACTTAAGACTCTTAGAATAGAGCGTGTGTCTACAAACCTTATACAACCTTCCTAATATCTAAACATTGTGCCATTTATTAATAAGAATCAAAAGAAACTTGCTAATTTGCATCTGTGAATTGTTTATAGAGGTTGAATGTTGATATTAACTTGCTGCATTGCTGCTGCTGCTGGCACTTTTCTATCTTGTACACTTGCGTACTCCTTTTCTCAAACTTTTTGGATAAACTTGACTTGATTGCCAATACACTTGTTTTATCATTATTCCACTGTGACTACATGTGTGCCGTGATGATAACATGAGTTAGGTTTGGTTCGTTAGGTGGTTGCCTCTAATTTTCCTTGATTTTGCTGCCTATTTGCTTGGGATAAGGTTTAATGAAAACGAAACGGAGGAATAAAGAAGGAAATAATTTTTATGGAGTTTTTTCATTTCATTGTACGTCCACCTTTGTTTTCTTTAATTCTTCTATAGGAGATTCAAAAGAAATATTTTTGTGAGTTTGAGAATGTATTAAAAAGAAACTGAGAGAGTTGAGAGTTCAGTCGGTCCGACAGTTAAACTCATTTGTATTCACCTACGACAACGTATAACATGGTTGAGTGAACGAAGACGGAGTAAAAGAGGGAATTATTATTATTAGGCTGGGTAGGAGGAAGAGAATTCAAAGCTGGTGGTTATTGTAGGTATCTCCGATTGATGGCTACGGCTGTTAGTAGTGGGTGAGTGATAATAGCGATCTGCTGCAGAACGATTAACAGTGAAACGTAAAAGCAAGCATAAAATATTTTTTAAAAGTTTTCAAACAATCAGACGAAATATAATATTACAAAAGTTACAAATGATTTGGTTCAATTCATTTAGAAAATCCAGTATTGTTTTTGGGTTTTCTTAAATAAATGGAATAAATATTAGCTTCCCAAGATTTTGAATTAGTTTGAAAGTATTTTCCAAGTGACTACAATACTATGCCTGCATGCATAAAATGGAAAATAAATTGCGTATCAATTTCTCAAATGAAGGAAACAAACTTTTTGTAACATTCTTTTCTTTTTCAAGTTAGTTTTTTTGAATTTCTTGCTTTTTCAGCAGAAAAATTGTACTTCAAATTTAGGTGTGACGCGACGTAAGTATAAGTAAGTGAGAGGAAAAGAAATTGAATACACAGTGGATTCCTTTGATACAACCAACTCAAGACAATGCTCTTGTGACTATCTACGAATGTAACAGACTGTTGTATTGCAAAGTGTGTGATGTGAGTGAAAGAAGAAAATGTTTATTTTGTTTTGTTCTAAAAATACTTTCCCATAATCTTTTTATAGAGATTCAAGAAGTAGACATTTGTGCAGATGAGGCTTTTCGTTCTTATTCTCGCTTTCAAAAAATTGTAATATTGCACAGTTTAGCAGTGAAATCAAAATGTGAATTTATTTTACGGATTCATACATAAAATGTTTATAGTTTGAAAGCACGGAATAGTTTTGAGAAAATCTAAGAAGTTGACACAGATGAGTGAGAAGTGTACAACATTTAAAAAACAAATAGTAGTAGTGTGGTGTGTGCAGAAAATTAAAAATATTTTGCTTTTTTAGTTAGTCCAAGTTGTTAAATGGAGACTTGGAAATAATATTTTAGTGATTCAAATTTTCTTTTAATACAGGTTTTGGTTTATAAGGAGAACTTTTCTGGACCACCCTGGGAAATGGACGGCGATTTTCCAATACTGTAACCGCGATACTTGACAAGATGATGAAGTATTGAATCGAGTTCCGCTACTACTACAGATCTATGATAATATACTTCATGTCCTACATCTACCCTGTAGATCCGAATTTGTCTGAATCTCAGACTACTTAACAAATTCGGTTCTAGAGAGGTTTGTGTGGGGCATACAAAGCAACACTTACAATTTTTGACAACCATTCTTGCCGAAATTGCCAGTGGAGTCATGCAAACCAATTCTTGCGTAAACTTGAAGATTTGACTAATGTCAGGTAAAAATCTTACTATAAAAATTATGTATTTTAATGAACTAAATATGACATAGGAAAATTCTATTTTATTAGTAATTTGCCTAAATTTTTGTGACAGATATTGAATTTTTGTTGTGGTTGTGTTTCTGAAAGTTTTACTTTGTTCGCTTGCCACATCAATTTCTAAGCAGTTTTCTGGAGTTAGTAATTCAGATTTGACCACTACAATGACAACCTCAGTTAAAAAATCGCAAATCAGACAAACTACTCGTCTAAACAAATAGTTTGTATAAAAATACATTGGTGCAAAAAAAGTTATGGCTTTTAAAATAATGTAATGTACTCATTTCCATTCTATCCAACCTTCTGTCAGTCAGGCACTATACAACAAGACCACCATGCAATAATTCCTTCCAGCTTTTATAGATCTTTTTCAAACAATGTATGTAAGAATTTTTCTAGGGATATCATAGCACGTAATATTCACTATGTGTATACCTATACAAAACACACACAAGTAGACATTACGAAGATAACGAAGGACATGACCTAAGTCTGAGAGGATAGAATCATCTTTTATATTCCCGAGTATATACTCTGTGTATACATAATGTATTATGTAATGTAATC
>JAANSO010001724.1:0-15768 GCA_036507315.1 Lepidocyrtus fimetarius | reverse complement strand
AGCATTAAAGATTAAGTAGATAAAAAGAAGGACCTGTAAGAAGCTCTGGTCTATGTAACACAAAGGGAAATGTGAGTGAAAGCAGCTAATTGACTTTTCTGTAAGGACTGGAAATAGTAATAATGCTAAAAGCATTGAGGCTAATAACCTTAAAGCTACTTTTGCTTAGATAACATGAAGGGTGAAATGCAGTTGGCAGTTTTGAAAAGCGAAAAAATAAGAGCAAACCTAAATAAAATAAATTATTTATGTAAACTACATACAAAAGTATTACTTAAAGTAGAAAAATGAAGGAATCACTGACCAGTCCATTTTTTCCTGTTAGTTTGATACAGTCGTTACTACCAACAAGGGCCAGTAGCTTGTTGACTGTTGTGCAAACCAGTCCGAGACTTGAATGGTAGCCGTTGATTCCTACTTGGTAGACGTGGAACTGGAGAGTTCTCTCTTTATCCCCGTTACACAATGTACGCAATGGAATTGTGGCTGGACGCCAAATGGGACTTTTTCCTTGACAAGCTTCACTCCTATATACGATTGTGTAGCTTCCCGATTCAGTGGCTTTGGAAAGCACGAAAAATATTTTCGGAGGAAACATGCAAAATTTTGTTTTCCCCATTGAAAACCCTTGCACTTTCATTGTAACCTATAAAAATGAAAGGAATGAAAAAAATGTGTCAGAGCCAAATTCAAAGACAAAAGGCAAGCAAGTTTTTGGATTTTTTTCCTGAGAGAGCAGTCCACATGTAGAATATTAGATTGACCATTTATGAAATCATATCTCCATAATATAATATTTATGGATTGTATACAATCAACTCACAAAAGTTTGGTTTTATGAAAAAATCCCGAATTGAGTATTTTTAAAATATTGTTATATTTATTGAAACGAAACGGAAACCAAAGATATGCATTTTAAACGAGTGTATCATTCTGTGGCTAGTTTATCCATTGATGTGGATGACTGAGCAAGTAGGTACCACGGACCAAACATGAATTACAGTAATTTATCTAGTTTTGTTAGAAGTTTCCTTCCGAAATTCCATCTCTACTGCTGGATAAAAGTATGTTTTTAAAAAATTGTATTCCAACCACAAATCTTATTTCCGACAACGTTTCCCAGTCCTCCTCAACTTCCTGTCTTGATCAGGGGTAGTACTATACTCAAGTAATTCAAGGTTGGTTCAACATTTCCTCTTTCCTTCCCATCCTTCTTACACTAGGATAATACTTTTTCTAATCAGTATTTCTCTTCATTTCCAATCCACTTCACGAATCGTCATTTACAACAAAACTACAATTTTCTCTTTTCTTATTTTTTTTCTTCCAAAGCATAATCTACATATCATAATGCTGTATGAAGCCAAAATGTTACTATTCTGGATTGACTTTCTTGGCTCTTTCTTGTTAAAACTTTTTTTGGCTCATTGTGATTCAGTTCCATCGTCATATTTCTGTACTTACAAAGGGAACGAAAAAATAAAGGGCTCCCACGCATTTCCAATGAATGAGGATTGTAAGCTCAATACTCAAGTTTCATTACATATCCTACTTTTTCACTTATGCCTCTATTTACATGATATTGGCTACATTTCATTTCTAACCACTTAAATCCTTTCGTCTTTTACTATTCAATGCTTTCTCTACAACACTTTTCTATGCATTAACATGTTATTATTCTTTCTCTTTCATAACAAACCTTTTATTCGTCTCACTGATCAAAGATAAAAAAGATCTTTTTTGATAAGCTTAGAGATTTCCATAAAAGAGAGATTATTTAACGTTCAAAAATTATTCAAGAAAAATAAAAATCCATTTAACTCGAAGGCTTTTTGCAATAATGGCTAATGGTATATGCTAAACGAAAATATCAGTAAATGCCAATTTGTATTTCCACTGAATAAATGATTTTTTAAAAAAAATTTTGTATTACCAGCTTCAGGATTTTTTTTATCAAGCTTACGGTTTGGTTAGATAGAAAAAATGAAATTTTTTGAATTAAATTTTTCTTACCTCTTCTTTAAATTGGACGAGCTCTTCTGCCAGCAAAATGATTGTTCCTTTAGATTGCTTTGCATTTTTTGGAAGGATAGGATAGTATTTACTTTTATTCTGCAATAATGGAAGCGTTAGTCCTTTATAGCCCGCAGCAACCACTTGTGCCAAAGTACATTCCGCATACCCAAGAAAATCGTGATTCTCCAAATTTGCTGAAGGAGCATCAATATCATACAGCTCAAATCTAAGGGGTTGCTCAATCTCGAAACGGTAGTCCAAAGTTACCTTGAAAAACATTATACTTGATGATAATCTAATCACACATAAGAAGGGAAGGTAATTTGTACAATGAACCAATCATGGAGTTGTAGAATAGGCAGTCTTTTAGGTACTACTAGTATAGCAGAACACAACCGGAAATATAAGAAGAAAGATGGATCGTCGTGGCAAAAAATGAAACGTGAAATGTGTACATAAAGAAGAGAAAGCAAATCTACCCAAAACAAAGTACATATAATCTAAAGCTTTCTGCACTTTTTTTAGAAATGTCCGTGCCTTTTATGCATTGGTTTGTAGCCACATAGTTTCCATCATCACTTCAATTTTCAATTCGAATCATGTCCTGTTCATCATCATTCAAGAAATATAAAGGAAGCTCTAGTGCACAGTAATCAGTCAAAGGGAAACGTTTCTCTTTATATTTTCTACTGGCTCATCAAAGTCAAGCAAAAATAATTCGCTGGTTCGTGTTCTCTGAGAATGATTGAGTGCATCGCAACACATTTTAGACTTGGAGTAAACCATACTTGGATATGGTGGCGGCAGTGGTCTACTTTGCACTTTCACCAATTTGCTCATACTTCTTCCCTACTCTAAAGCTGCAATTTATCATCACCCTACCATTAAAACGAACAACTGAAAAGCTGCAAGTTGGTGGGGACACAATCCGATACATGAAATATAAACGATTTATGTCTATATAGATTTTTTGCCTTTATCCATCATGACATGATTGACTTTTCAAAGGAAACTTTGTAAATATCGGCTGTCGACAAGAATCTTATTTTATGCTTTACTAACTGAGATAATAATGCAAATTTTCCAATTTTGACAGTTCTTTGCCCTTGTAGCTACGTTTATTTTTTAAAAACTTGCAGATGAAAAATTCAAAAGAATAAAGCAAAAAGTTGCAACTAAAAGGAATAACTAATTTTTCAAAGCAAACAAATTTAACAATCGCACCTTTCCATTTCTTCCAATATGTGAAAAAAAACTTTAAATTTAATTTCACGCTTTTGTTTATTCTAATACACACGTTCCTATTTTCATTGTTTCTTCAAGGCGGGCACTAGCTATGAGAATAAAAATTATGAACTCTTTTTTCTCTCCAGTTTCTCAGTTACTTCATGATATTGTATTATGTAAGCGGAGACTAAAATATGATATGAGAGAAGTATAGTCAAAATATCTAATATTGTAGACTGTTAAAAATGATTTGCTTTCTCCACAGGGAAAGTCTTTCTTTTGCATTAGCATCATCATGGAATGCCTAGTGCATTTCGTATGTGCCGCCGTACATTATTTTAAAAGATACATTTCTCTACAAACTTTTTATACTCTCATTTTTCTTTTATGGAGGAGCACTTTTACAAAATTCCCTTTCCGGATGAACATGCTTTGCTTACAAAGATGTGAGAAAGAAGTGAACAAAAACTTTAACTACTGCATGCAAAACTATATAACGCTGGAACGTTTTGGTTTACTATTTTACATCCGACAAGCGGTATTCCATGTAGGAATTTGGGCATCCTTTAAAGTGGAACTGCGAAATTTGATGATGATGAGAGAAGTGAAAATGGACAAAAAAGTAGTGAGCATTATTATACACGTCTACCTATTTAAAGTATGGAGTATTTATGCTTATTTTGTGTATGCATTTACCCATTTCTCGCATTTTGTCCCCAGAAAAAGGAAAATAGGGATGGATGTAGTATTTCATTTAGTTTTGGTTCAAATGTTCGCAAGCCATGTGGAAAGAGAAGGTGACCAGGGAAAGGAGCCGAGGATATATGCTGTGTGATGATAGAAAGAAAGCGGAGTCTTGTGGAACAAGAAAACTTTTTCGACTTTACGAAGGCGGAAAGCGTGCTAGAAAATAAACGTGCTTCTATAAACATAATAGAGTATTATTTGTGTTTACAGGAAATTTTTTATGTTTTATGTTCTACTCACTACTGCATCCCCACTGCATTCTTTTCATATCTATGAGCGTCTCAATGTGAATCGAATATCATTAAATTTTTTTCTTAACAAAAAAGCCTACTTTTTGCTAGTAGATATGTGACGGTATAAAAATTCTTCCTGTTTGCACTAAAGCCCAGCTGTGTTTATTGTTCTAATCCATTTTATTATAATAATATGGATGCTTTATGTTTACAATTTATTTAAATTAGTAGACACTAACGTGCTTTATTTGTTTATAAAAAAGGAAAAATAAATTTTGTAAAGCTTTAGGGAAAAACTTACTTTTGTTACAAAGTCAGGATCCAAATTGTCGTATATGATTTCTGTTCTTAATAGCTCTACCCAATGAGTCATCCCCAGGGGGTGATGGTATACAACACACATTGGGTCCGATCTCGAGAAGACGTCCATATCCAGGAGATTTCTTGAAAATATGAAAAGAAATGAAAATTTACTTGCAATATTGTAAGGCTCTCAAAAGTTACAAACCTTTTTCCCGTAAGGGTGAAAATAAAATCAGTATTATTAGATTTAGATAAAAACTAGAGGCAAAATTTCTAGAAAGCCCATTATTTTCTCTTATCTTTTGTAAGAGAAAAGAAAGTTGGACGTTTCTGTAAAGGTTCAACAAATGGGAAACAAAAAGGTTTGGGATAACTTCTTTTGATTTCTTGAGAAAGCAATTCTTTAAGATATCTTTAGGCAAATTTAACTAATCTTAACATCTTTTTGTTTTTCAAGATTTTCTTTCTAAACAACACAGGAAAGTTCTTTTTGCAATCATATTTATGGTCATCAAACATCATCAGATTATGTAATACATTGAAACTACAAACGCTTTTTGAAGTGTCTTTTGTTAAAAGGAAATGCTGGTGCTAAGGCTGCAACCGACAGACAACATTCTTCTTTCCCCTTGGAATTTGATGCTTTTCAACAGTTGATTCAAGAAGGACACATGCTCCCTTACTGTCTTTTAGAGTTTATTTGAAATTGGGATTCTCAAAATATTTTTTTCAAACCCTTCCAGGGGAATGATATTGTCCAGTACCTACATTTTTGATGGGTGAGCTTGAGAGAGTTTTTCAAATTCCTCTTGGCCCTTCAAATGAGAAAAAAGGTCAGGTTTAACTTGTTTTCTAGAACCAATTTCTTTCCATTCTTTCTTTTTTAAAGTTTTTTCCTTCAAACACTTTCCCCAGTGAAATTTTTTTACCGAAAGGGCGTATAAACTACACCGATTGTATCTTTATGCTCTTTGATACGACGAAAAAAGGAGAGTATAGCAACACCATTTTATGTAAAGATCAGTAGTCTCCTTTCAAGAGCATTCTTATTTTCCCAAGAGAATTTTGGAATAGCAAAAGAAAAGTACAAAAACCCGTTAAATGGATGATGAAGATGTACACATCATCAAAATAATGCAATGTTTATGGATTTCCATCATTTTTATTATGTAACATTTTTAATACCATTCGCAAAACGTTTATGACGATATACACTTTCATAATTCTCAGGGAAAATATTGTCAAGTCAAAGGGGTTGGGCAAGGTCATAAATGTTTGCTAAATTGTTATATTTAGTCAAGAAACTAAGAAAGTTTTTGTGGAGATGACGAAATGGAAACTTGAGTAAAAGCCTCACTTTCAGTTTTGTTCATTATCATTAGCCAAGACTAGGGTACGTTTTGTGAGTTATTTAGAACTTCCGTTTAGTACGGTTTATAAAGAATCTTGGAAGCAAGTAGGCAATTCAAAAGTAATATTATTTGATATAACAAACTCCATAAAAGCAGTGGTGGTAATTGTATTTGTAGCAGCGGTGATGCAAAAGTACTATTACAGCAGTAGAATATTGTTTTATTGTAGCAGTTTCCATTCCAGTCTTCTCATATTGGCATCATGCTACGCTATCTCATTTACACCACAACAATTTCCATTATTGTGAAATGCGATGAGCCATGGAACCTAGAGCAAATTATTGGAGCATTTTCCTGTTAAAATAATTTCTGTAGTCAGCGGTTTTTTATTCGGGCTGCTTTAATTACGATTCCTTAGCTGTTGAATGGAAGACTTTGGCAGTAAAAACACTACAGATGGGTAGCAATTGGCATGAAATGTAATGACATTACTATACACTTTGCATTTTCTCTCGTCAGTTCAACTCCATTTTCTATTGACAACAATGGATGGAGGAAAGCTCATTTTCTCGCCGGAAGGAGTGAAGAGCTCTTGCATTTCAAAGCTTCTATGCTGAATGGCAGTTCCATGGTTTACCACAAAAGCCAATAGACATCATCTTATCAGTAGCGTGTGAGAAGCAACGAAGTTTAAATAGTATTCAACGAAACAGAGCACACTGTACATGTTCTGTATTATGCACATTCTTTCAATTTATCTTTTAGGTAAAAGAATCAACGGTAGCATACAAATAGCACACAGAGAGAAAGCATTTTAAATATTAAATATTCTAATGCTTTATAGCAACAATGAAACAAGTTTAAAAAGTGCATGGCAAACGGTGAAAATTCAAGATTTGCCGCAGCAAAATTGAATAAATAATAACGGGTAATATTCTCCCCAAAAAGAATTCAGGAGAGACGACAATGGGCCAAAGTGCAAAAACCAAAGCAAGGGAACTTTCTCATTATAAAAAATTCAACGGTCGAAGGGAAGTATGTGGTAAGATGTTGTGTGTAGAAAGTTACATAATAATTTCTACTTGATACCCTCTTGTCAGACGCATGTCTTGTTATTTTATTATACCGCAATAAATTAGGACTGTGCAATTTTATTAAAATTATCATGAATCACAGCAAAACCCAAGTGATTTTCAAGATTATTTTCTCACGCATAAATTTCTCTAATCTGGTAATTTCAGGAGGACAAAGAGGACAATATTTCATTATCATTTTATTCTCCTTCAGGGTACTTTTTAGTTGGATGCAACATAACGGAAGTTTGAATTGTTCTCCTTTGTTCCTATTCTTATGACGTTTTATGTTGAAACTCTCTTTTCAGATACATTTTTGACCTACCTGCCTTCAAACCATAGGGAGTGGAGTGAAGTACTTTTTGCTAGACCCTGCCTGTCCCAGTATTATTTCTGAAAATAACCAGCAAGCCACTTTCCCTGCAACGTGAACTTTAATCTGTACACTTTCATTTGTATGCTGTGCACACACACCCATACGATACAAGATGACTTCCACTACCCTTTTCTTTTTCTGTTAGCCAAGATGAGAATTCCATACTCTTTAAAATAATGGTAAAAGGTACCACTCCTAAAGCTAAAGCCGTTGGAAAAGTTCAAACTTGCACCACCACCGCAACATCGTCGATATTATTACAAAAGTTATTATTGCCTACCACTACGTGTGCAATATACAACCGTTATTGCTTCTATAAATCGTACAATATTATACCACACAATAGTAAAACATTTTTCCAATTGCCACTACTTCCATTTTACTAAAACCTTTTCCTGAGAAATCTTTTTATTTTAATAAAACGGTTTGATCTCCAAGAAAATCCTGTTTGTATATATTCTTTCCACTGTTTGCTGAATGCAACACGGAGAAAGTTTGAATTCCATTGCAACAGATGATCTTTTGTATATGTACATAGTACATTAGCAGAAAAGTAATATGATTTTTACGCTCTGTGAAAAAGTCAACTAGCGCGTAAAGTAATCCTGAAATAATGAAAATAATCCTTGGGGAAATCCCTCCTTTCTTTATCTTATCTTCCTCATCCCTTTTTTCTAAACAAGTTTGTCGGCCTACTGCTCCTTTTAATGATAATACGTTTTGGATGAATTTACTCCTGCGTCATAACAAGGCTATTCGAAACAACATGGTTGAGAAGGTCCATTCCATAATGGAATTTTGTTTGGTTTAAAAAGACTTTGGTAATAACTACTTGAATCATATTTTGGCTGAATGTATGATTTTATATATACATTATAACTATCGTCACTCTGATTAAAACTAATGATCGGTGACATGAGATGAGTCAGTCACGTACTTGTTCCTCCTAACAAAATCCGATTCATTAAATATGTAGCAACGTGTGGAAACCAAAACTGTAGGATGATGAAGGACGTGTGGGCTGTGATGGTATTCATACAGTGTCACTTGACATTTTCTTGTTATTACGGCTAAACAAATTTCTTTACAAAAGTTTCAATAATTTAATTTGACATTCAAGGCAATATCATTGAAGCGGAGAAGGTAGTGAATCAAGAACATTTGAAGGATTTAATTTATCATTTTCTGTAACAACTCCGGCCATATTATAGACTTCAACTACAAAGATTTACTACGCCATAAAAAATCAGAAAATTAAGCAAGTTCAATTTTCCGGGACTTATTTTATTGCTCCCTTTTCTGATTGGTATAAAATCATGGAAATATATAAATTGAGCCAATTCTTTCCCTTCAATTCCCTCCATGCTGATTATCCAGCCAGAAGTAATTGAATTTGTTGGAGTTGTGCAATTGCTTCTTTTTTACGATTTCGACTTTTGCAAAGTTGATACTTTCCTTTGTACTTGTGTCGAAGGATCTCTTCTATTCAATTAAACTTTTCGAGAAGAAGCTCATACAATGTGGTGGTAGTTTGATTGTATTTAGACTTTTACAATTTTTCTCTGACGTTGCTTTTCTTTGTAGGTTCTCGGTTCTAAATTTTATTCTAAATGGCCATATTACGCCTACCTATAAATCCCCAACTTGTTAAAAGTTGTGTTGAATAAAAGCTGTTGTATTAGTATTCAATTACCAAAACTTTCTCCAGATACTAAAACATAATACTACTGTCGCCCCCATTCTGAAAAAAATATTCACCAATCTAGAAAAGTATACTTTTACTCTAGAGAGGAACAAATATTGAGGAACAGGTGTTTCATCAGCCTAATTGTAACGGAATCTCCAACATTGGAGACTTTGGATTGGATTTTTACTATACTTAATGGAAAATATGTTTTCCAAGTATGTATTACATTGTAATTTCTTGAAATATATTAACGCAACAGGAATAAGAAATAATATTTGTACTAAAATAATGAATGTATCTTGTCTCACCTGCATGAAATAGAAACCTCCACTGTTGACGTGGGCTCAACAAAAGTACCTGGGCTAAAATTTCCATTCATGTTTGCAGCTTTCTCCTGTTTTCACTCGTTCTGAATCCTTTGTTGTGCTGTTGATACCAGTTTAGTTGGTGGTGATGAAAGCTGTGAAAGAAATGAAAAGATGTTGTTACTTTGACACATTCCCATTCATGAAAATGAATGTCTTTACTACGTTTTCATCAATTTTTGTTGTAGGAGTTTTCTACGAATTGTGTGTGCACTCTACCCAATAAATGCTTTTTTAAGGAAAGGGATATAATTTCCAAATTCTATTGCACTAATTAATCAATGTATAATGTCTTTTGGCAAGACAGAAGAGAGGGATCGACATAAAACTGGATCCCCTAGTAATAACTCAAGTCTTAGCCTAATCCTATCAAATAATGTATACTAGATAACTATGGACTTGGACTTCCTAGGAAAAACCTATCAAGGGCTTAGTTGCAAAAGTTTAATGAGATTTTATCCATCTATATTTGAGTAGGGTGGAAGAAGAGAAAGCCTATTATTTATTTTCTATTGTCTGCTAAAGAGGCTACTTGTACATAAGCTCCTCCATCTTTTGAGAAATTAATCTGATACTAGTTGTTCNGAAGAAGAGAAAGCCTATTATTTATTTTCTATTGTCTGCTAAAGAGGCTACTTGTACATAAGCTCCTCCATCTTTTGAGAAATTAATCTGATACTAGTTGTTCTTACAATCAGCATTTTGCACTATTTAAACACCGGCCTTGCCTTACGGTAAAAGTCAAGTATTTATAAAGAATGGAGAAAAACTACTTATTTCAAACTAAATATTTTGTGTATAGTCATTACATTATTATCAGTGACTTGAACTACCTGAACCACTCTAGCGTTTTCAGCATCAATCTTTTTAGTGAGAAAGCAATCAAAAACTTTTTATAGTGGCAACTCTTTCTCTTGCTTTCCCCTTTTTCCTCTTATGGACAATTGAAAGTTTTCATTTTATTCGAAAAAGGAGGATGGTTTGTGTGAGAAGAGTAAATGAAATGTAAACATAAAAAGTTTTAGCTTTTTGTTAGTAATGAAGGAACAAGTGAAAGTTGAAAACTTTTTAAAACATCTAAAGCACAATGAAAGTCATCATCAACATTAATTTATAACTTGTAGTTTATTTTTAACGGAGGATAGATTCGCGAATACTTTTTGAATTCAATTTGACGCATTTGAAGTTTCTCTAGAGAATTAGAAGGAAGAACGAGTTTTAAAAGTTACTCAAAGGAAAGTGGGAAATTATGATAATTCCCTGTTATTTAGAGCAATTAGTGTAACAACCTTTTCATTTGATAGAATCAATCTACAACTTGCCTGGAGTATTTTAATCCTGTATTTTGTTGCTAGATGCCCCAACACTAAACTTAACACTTTTGAGTTGACCGTTGATATTTTAAAACTTATATGCAGTGGGAGACAGGATTAACCGAAGGAAGTTTTCTCCAAACTGCTGACTAAGGACTCAATGAAATGTGGGACATGGACAGCAAATCAGAGTTTGAAATCATTTCACTGTTTCAACGTGACAGTTTCTAGAAATAGTTCACTTATATAAATTGTTTGTCATAACCTCCGTTACATTTTTCAGTGTCTTATTAAATCACTCACAGGAGCAGTCAAAACGTGACTTGAGAAAATGACAAGACATTACAAGCAATAACGTCTTTTAATTCAAAATGAATGTAGTAAAGTTCTATGTAGCATTGGCTCCTCAATATGAAACTTGCTTGGCTTTACAATGTTTGCTGACTTTACTCACACCTTGTCTTCTCTATTATGAAACCTTTTTTTTGCTTTATCGGCCCTTTTGATTTTATTAAATATTATCCCAAAGATTCCTTTTTTATTACAGTTCCCAAACGGCTGCAACGATAATAAAAAGAAACCATACGCAGACTATAGATTCACTTTGGAAATCTCTGCAGCTATGTAACTTGTTTCTTTGTGCTCCTCTCCGCCCCACACGTGAATTCGGAAAAGTAGTCTCAAATGAAGTGGCTTTGAACGGTTCAACCACATTTCTCTTTTTTTTTGCTTGTTAGCTTTTCGCACTTTCGTTATTCCACTCTTTGAGCCAACAACAGCAGCACTTTACTCAAGAGCAGATGCTCTTCTTCTGGTCGGAAAATTCAACTCTCCTTCCGTTTTTTATCTTCCGTTCTACAGAAATGAATCACCTACGTCCCAATAGGAGTTCTTATACGGTTCTTATACAACTTTCCATCTATGACACTCCTATGCCAGATAAAAACTTGCTTTGCAGATAAAAACCGCATACACTGTTTTAAAATATCCCTGTTGCCTAGTTTATTTTTTTCTCAAAAATACTCAGGCTTTTCGTACTCAATACTCTTTTAAAAGCTTAGTAAAAATGCGCGTTCCAATATAAAATATAAATTCGGACAACGATCCAAACGAGAAAAGTTCATGAACATTTTAATGTGGTGGAGGCGGAGGGCTAAAAAAATACTACAAAACACCTACCTAGTTTTTCTTCAGTTAAAAATATCGTTTTCTTGTATGTGCATAGTACTTGTAGTAATGATAACAAATAAGCTGGAAAAGAGAAATTTACTGCCAAACTAAAAACACATTTGTATTGAAAAAGATAACTTTTAAAAGAAAATTACAACCGAGATATCCTTATTCATTGCATATTTTCTAATTCTGAAAGCTCCCTTACAATATATCCTTGTGTATGAACCCTTTCTAATAATAATTTTAGAACATTTCCTAGAAGACGGGCTTGGATAGCCTTTTAGCCATAAACCAGTTTTATCAGACTCTCCTTTAGACCCTTTTGCATAAAAATAGCCCTCGATCCTAAACACTGTTCACTTTACAAAACTCAAAATCTGGATAAAGACATGACAAAAAATATTTATTGTTAATGCATATATTAAACACGTTGATTATCATCGCACAATACTTTAGCTGGTAAGGGCTTCATAAGCTTATATGTGGACAGATATATTCTACGCGCGTAATAAAGAGAGCATCATTTTATAAAGCAATTTCTTTTACAGAAAATGTTAACTCTCTCATGATCGCTTTAGCGATAAAGGATTAAGCGAGATATAGAAGTAGGGTTTTGTGTCAGTCCTTCCAGATGGGAGGAAACTTTGCTAAAAGGGAAGAAGGCGTTTCGGTTGTTGCTTAGAAAGTTAACATCACCCCATTTTTTGCTACACCATTACCAAATAGGACTACCGCAAATATCAAGACCAAAATGCGACTTTTTTGCTTTTGAATCGATTCTGCATACAATTTGTAGATGAGGACAAAAAATGTTTACTTTGTATAAAAACAAGACTTGAGACGTAGAAAGAAAGATAGTGGAAATGCGCCATAAAACTAAAAATAAGAACTAATAGTCAATGGATATAGTTGGATTATTAGCACTACGTTCCACTTGCACTACGACTTTCTATAAAACGCTTGACTTGACAGCTAAAGTAGAAATAGCGTCAGCAGCATCCACAAAGAAAGCTAAAATCGGATTTATTATATAAAAGAGAGGTTTACTAATGACGACAAACAAGTTTTTAAGACATCATCTTTTTTGGATTTTCTCTTTTTTAAGGCGTAGTAGAGAAGATAGTGTTGTAAAAGGTGGCCAGTTTTTAGATGGATTTTGTCAACAAATGTTACATGTACATAGTTGATAAGAAAATTGTTGAATGAGTCGCTTTTCTATGGAACACAAAGCAGAACAAAAACATAAACTTGGGATGACGACGGAAAGAGGAAACAGTGAGTCTTCTTATTCTCATCATCTAAACAAACAAGATTCAATGTTTTAATGAAGTAGTGATGAATGAATGGGTTAGAAAAAACATTTTTATTCGCTGTTTGTAGAAAAAGTTTTGAAATATTTGTGTGTCCTTTCTATGTTGTTGGTTCATCAACCGAAAAACTTTTGTATGGCTTCCTTTTAGACATTCCATTCAATGCGACTAAGGAAAAGCTGTTGGCGTAGTAAGGGCTTCCGGAATATGAAAAAAGCGGACAAGCCCAAACACTCTCTTTGTTTTTCTTCATATCTAAGAGTTTAATATGAATTTTTGTTTGATTTGTTGGCTTGTTCATGCCATTCCACAATTTTATTTCTTGTCAAACATAAGGATAGTCCAATTTCTTTGTTCTGTTTCTGGAACAGACAATTTTAATGGAAAGAATCTTTTAACGACATTTGCCTGAAAATTCAGAATGATGTAATATGAAAGTACGTAGAGACGGAAAATGAGGATTGTCGTCATTACTTTTTCTTTGTTTAGATGTTCCGTTTGTTGGAGGTCCTATGCTGTTTATGAAAACTGTTATTAATCACATTGATGAAGTAAATCAACTTTAATATCCTCCATTTTCCCCCAAAACGTATTCCATGTAGTGTCAGTTTGTTTATGAGGAAGCAAGCATTCTTTTTCATGGGAATTTTCACTTCTTGGAAGAAATTCAAAAAATGGTTTGTTTATGCTCAAGATGATTATTTTTACAGAATTTAGAAGAGGCGAACGGTAATAAATAAAACCAAGAACAGTGAACAATATGTAATAAATTGTATTAATATTATGGTAAAAATGGAAATTTGTGTGAAATTTATATATTTATCTCACCCTTTAACTTCAAGGCTGTCTATCATGGACAGTGTATTGTGCGGTGGATGGTTTTTAGTCAGCGGTTTGTCATTTCCTGTTAATGATTGGTTTCATGTAAAAAAATTAGTCAATATGAATCAGTCATGCATGATTGAAATTTTTTGTTATTTTCAAAGCGCAGTTTCCTACCGCATTTTCTATCGTTTTCTGCCGTGTTCGTTAAAAATTTGAAATTTAGATAAACTATCATTTGAAATGACCTTGGTTGCAACGGGATCATCATTAATTTTATGGATAGGGGTACTCTGTTCAGCAATATCAGCATTTTCATCTACAAGGCAGAACCAACCTGCAGATTTCCCATCTCAACTGGCATCGTAAGAATGCAATAATCTTACAAAATACTTTATCTTTCAGAATTTTAATAAAAACTTTTTTTTAAATAATTTCTCGGTTGTTAGATCAAAAAGTAATTTTCTTCTTGACCGATCTTCCGGTAAATATTACAATTTTGGAATCAAAGGGGCCATGTGGAACAAATATGATATTTTATCGAGACCCTCAAAATAGCAAATATGGATTCTGTGACTGCGACCAAGGCGTAAAGAGTAACTTTCCTTGTAGCGATCATGCAATTCGAACACTGATCTATGAACCAAAGAGTCAATCGTGTTTTTTCGTATTTTCTCAGGTTTGAAGTTTACGACTTGATTTACGGATATTTGTGAAAACTAGTTAACTATCAACGCTATCTTTTTCAGGGCCCATGTAGAAAAGGACATTGGGTCAACATTGGGAAAGATTCAGAGCCAATCTGTGAGCCAAATCCGTGCCTTCATAAGTATTCCCAAGGTCGGGACGAAGTATATGATGATGATTCATTCCATCAGTTTTGGTTCTTTGATCCGAAGAGGAAATCTTGCTTTCGTACTCTTAGTAGAGGTTATTGTCCGGTTGGTTTGTCATTAGAAGTTGTTCATCATGATCATATACCAAAATGCAGAAGAAGCAAGCCATGTTTTCAGTAAAATAACCAATTTTAGGTCATCACTAACTTGTAAAGCAGGAAGCCGTTATAGTTTCCTATTTAGGGGGTGCACAATCAAACCATCGTACTTGAAATACAATTTTCCAGTTATTGGGTAAAATATTGACTTGTCCAGTTTATTTAGGAATGTTAAAAACATTAAAGCAAGTTGTTATCTTACAAAAACACTAATCTTATCTAGTTCAACGACTTTTAACAGCACACGTTAATGTTGCGAGAATAAATACAAAAAACATTCTTTCACGAGAACGATATTAATCATTTGTCAACCTAGCCAACCTTAATTACAATATATTGTCGAAGAATTTGGGAGAAGGATAGATCATTTTCAATTTGAAGAAATAGTGGAAGTAGTTGTATCCAATGCTACGGTGGTACTTGTTTGACCTGCTCCTCCAAGGTCATAGGCGAATACCACAGGTGGATTTGTCAAAGTTGAAGGGCCTGCAACAGGTTCTGCTACAATAGCTGATGTTTGTTGAACTTCTGCTACCGTCCCTCCAAGAAGCGCTTTATCATTTTTGTGCAACTCACGGTACTTTTGCAAATATACTTTTAGTGGATCCAAGTAGTTATCAAATCCAAGAGCAGACATTGCAAAGAGGATATCTTCACCATTAAGCGTTTTGCGCTTCTCTTGAAGACAATGGTCTGCAGCTTCGGATGTTACAAAACTTATAAATTCACTCACACACTCCTGAATACATGTTCTGGCCTCTTTTGCAATCTAAATCA
>JAANSO010001723.1:0-15768 GCA_036507315.1 Lepidocyrtus fimetarius | reverse complement strand
TTTTTTTTAGTATAAAAACCCTAGCATTTCAGCATTTCGACAGGCAGTACAACTCCAGGATTTACCCGAGTAACAGCAAAGAAGCAGAGTTACTTAAGGCCTACCCAGTGCAACTAAGAAGAAGTTCAAGTTGACGACAGGACGTAGGATTGATGGATATCCAGGATAAACGGAGGACACCCATAGCCCCGATAACCTGTAGAGTTTCCTCTCCTTTTCCCTACTCCTTACCTCTTCCCTAGTTCCATAATAAGCCTAACCATAAATCCTACCACTTTTTACCTTATCACTTTCCCTTCACTCTCCTTATTTTTATCCTCTCATTCGATCATCTACTTGAGAATAGACAACGGATGAAGGAAAGAAAAGAATAAGAGAGAATTTAAGTGATGATCAATTTTATGTTTTATTATATTTAAGCGAATTCAAATAAATAAAATCTTATATTTGGCCGATCTCTCCAAACACTTCGAGCTACATGTTATTATTTTTCACTAATTCACACATTCACACATACACATTCATCACCATCATTGAACATACGAACCGTAGCGTATCAAATGGTGGAGAATGCGGACGGTACTACGAATTGTGAATTACTACGAATGTGAATTACTACGAATGTGAATTACTACGAATGTGAATTACTACGAATGTGAATTACTACGAATGTGAACAACCCCAGACGATCCCATCCCTCCAGCCAACCGAGTACCTACCAAGAGAAGAGAAAAATGGAGAAACCAGCCAAAATACCCATACACCCGTATCACTTTCATGGAAAAGAAAATGAGAACGCGAGGGAATTCATTCAAGATTTTGAATCTGCATGCACAACAAATAGATGGAATCAGGAAACTGCAGCTCTACAGTTCCCACACTTTCTAAAGGAATCAGCATTATATTGGTGGAGATTAGCACAATCCCACAGACAAATACATAACCTACCAAACCCAGAGTGGACAACAATAAAAACCACATTTTTACAGGTTTTTGACAACATAACAGGATCAGTGAATGCTCAAAAAGAGTTTGAAGACAGAATTCAACAAGAAGATGAAAATTGCTTCACATATTACTACGCAAAAGTATACCTAGCAAATAGATACGACCCCACAATGGACACAAAGTTTAAAATTAACTCGGTGTTAAAAGGTTTATTGGACCGCAACCTTGATAAAATTATGATGTTGAACCCCAAAACCGAAGAAGAAATGGTTGAATACCTACAACGCATAGATAAAATTGATACAATGAGAAGAATAAGAAAACCTACGGTGGAGACTCAAAAGACAAATGAAAACAAGGATTTCCTAAAAGAAGAAGACCTCCAACAAATAATGAAGACGATAGAAAAATTTAGAAGAAGAAGAAAAAGAAAAACAAAGAAAGAAGAGTCAAAAATACCTAACTCCTTTCATTATGATCCCTCATCCAAACCTGACCTTTTCCTTAATCCTAACCCCGACCTTTTCCTTAATCCTGATCATAAAAATCCCGAACCCATCCTATACGTAAACCCTAAATCTAATCTTTGTTCTCACCCCAAAAATCTTTCAGATCTCAAGAATGACAAATCACCCCTTTTATCTTTCAACGATATACAAGTAGCCACTTTAAATCACAAGAAAAAAATAACAAAAGACCTTAGACCTTTAGTTCAAGGAAAACTAGGTAATCAAATCTTCAGTATTTTAATGGATACAGGATCCTCGTGTAACTTAATCAGCAAAAGATTCATCCCCGGAGAGGTAATCCGTCCTTTAGAAACACCAGTAATTTTGAGTGGAATAGATGGAGATGTCATGGCTCTAGGCATAGTAGATCTAGCCTTTATAATTAACAATAGAACAGAGATCAAAGAATTCTATGTAATCCCAGGAAACCATCTAGATATGATTTTAGGATGCCCAACAATGAGAGAATTGAGAGTTATTTTTGACTACCGAGTTGGTTCTATACATCATATTACTTTTGCTAACCAACCCGTAAACACTATACCTTTCTTCTTGATAAATCATAACATAATGACAGTAAAAGAGGATATTAAGGAAACAAACAAGCTGAAAGAACGTCTGAGTAACAGGATAGGAAATGGATTAAACAAAGAAGAAAACAAGGCCATTTTAAAAGTTCTACTTGAAAATAGCCAAGCATTTTCTTTGAATGGAGAACTCGGGTCGGTAAAATCACAACACTGCAAAATTAAATTAAAGCCAGAAGCCACACCTTTCAAATCTGTACCTTATAGAACCAGTATAGCTGAAAGAAAAATTATAGAGGAAAAGTTAGAAGAGATGTTGAAAGCAGGTATTATCAGAAAATCAACTAGCGACTTCACCTCTCCTATACTATTAGTTAAGGAGTCCCAGTCGACATCTGACGGGAAAACTAAAGAACCTCGAATGGTTGTGGATCTACGAAAAATTAATAAAATCACCGTAGATGATCACCACCCACTTCCCTATATTGATACCACCCTTGAGGAACTCGCTGGAAATAAATATTATTTCAAATCAGATGCCGCCAGGGGATTTCATCAATTAATATTAGATGAAGACAGTCGGAAATACACTGCTTTTGTCACCCCTCGGGGAGTTTACGAGTTTTGCAAACTTCCATTTGGTTTTAAAAATTCTGCACAGATTTTTCAACGGGAAATGGAGACCATCCTAGAAGACCACATCCAAAAAGGAGTTATTGTTTACGTAGATGACATCGTGGGATATAGTAACAACCTAGATGAATTTATTATCCTTCTAGACAAAACGCTAAAAGACATAATAAAAAGTGGACTCAAACTCAAGCTAGAGAAAAGTGAATTTGGGCAATCAGAAATCCAATGCTTTGGACACATCGTTAGCAAAGAAGGGATTCAACCTGACCCTAAGAAAATTGAAGCTATTGAAAAAATATCTACACCCAAGGATCAAACAGACATTAGAAGTTTTTTGGGAATCACTGGATATTTTAGAAAATTTATAAAGAACTATGCCGACCTAGCAAGACCTTTAACGAAATTATTAGCGAAAGATATACCATTCGAGTGGAAAGAAGACCAAGAGAAATCTTTTAACGGTTTAAAAGAGAAACTACTCTCAAAACCTATCCTGAGGGATTATGATCCAAATTTAAAGCCTATCCTACATATAGACGCATCAAACCAAGGAGTAGGATCTTGTTTACTACAGGAAGAAGATGGGATTCAAAGGGTCATAGCCTATGCTAGTAGAACCCTTACCAAAACAGAAGAAAACTACGACACTACCCAGAAAGAATTCTTAGCTTTATTACATGCTTTAAAATCTTTCCATCACTTTTTACATATGCAAAAATTTGAGGTACATACAGATCATAGAAATCTTTTACAGATGAACTTTAAACAAAATTTGAACTCAGGTCGTTTAGCAAGATGGGCCCTTAGAATCGCCGAATATGATTTTACTTTAAAATTTGTACCAGGTCGAAAAAACAACGATGCTGACGGACTTTCAAGGATTCCTTTAGAAGTAGAACATTCTGCAGAAGAAGACGGATTCATAAACTTCCCCGTTATGATGATAAACCTACAAGACCATAAAACATGTCAAAAAGAAGACCCTTTTTGTGTAAAGATAATGGAAAGACTCGTGAATGGCGACAGAAGAACTACACGAAAGTTTAAACTAGAAAATGATTTGCTTTATAATATTGAACTCGGAACAAAGAGATATGTTGTCCCCAAAATTATGATCAAAAACATACTAGAGGCAGTTCACGGAAACAAAAATGGGACTCACATTGGATTTAACCGTTCATATGAATTGATAAAAGAAAAATATTTCTTTCCCAAACTGAAAACAAAGACCTTTGCTTTTATAACCAGCTGCACTATCTGTCAAATCCATAAAAATAATTCAAAACTCCCTTTTGGAGATACTCATCCTATCGAAGTGGGGGAATTCCCTTTCGATATGATTGGGATCGATTTTTTTGGACCGACTACACAATCTAAGCAGGGGAGTAATTATGTATGCGTAGCGGTAGATTATCTTACGAAATTCATCTGGACAAGAGCTTTCGAATCAGCTTCCACCGATTCAGTAATAAACTTTCTAAACGAGAATATCGTAGGTATTTTCGGACCTCCACGATGTATGCTATCTGACAGGGCCCAAATCTTTATGAGCCATAAATTACAAGACTATTGTGATCAATGGGGGATAAAACAAATCTATACCTCAGGTTATAAATCCTCTACGAATGGAATGGCCGAAAGAACAATCCAAACTGTCGTTTCTCTTTTACGTTGTGAATTAAATGAACGTCAAAATGAGTGGGAATTCGCCCTACCTAAAGTGACCTTTTCTATAAATAGTTTCCCTCACACAAATACAATGGTATCGCCTTACAAATTATTGTTCGGTCACGATCCTTATTTTCCTGATTTAGAAAGAATAACCCCTAGAGAAGTGACCAATCCATTGCCGTTTACCTCAGAAGAACTACTAAGGAAGCGAAATGAAGTAAGAATTCAAATTCAAAGGAAGCAAGCTAAATATAAAGCCCGGATTGACGACAAAAGGACAAAACCTGAATTCTCAGAAGGACAAAAAGTTCTAGTAAAGCGCTGTTTTTTTAGATCAGGAGAGAATCGTAAGCTCACTAGCAAGTTTGTAGGGCCTTATAAAATAGCTAGTGTCCATCCTCCAAACCTTGTAAAAGTTTGGTTAAATCAATGGGATAAGAAACTAGTAAATGTTGAAAAGTTAAAGATATTCAAAGATAGGGATCTTTCATCCGAAGATTCCTCTTCTGATTCAGATGACCCAAGTAATGTTGAAGTAGAAAAAGAAGAAGTCATTCTTTCAGAAGAAGAAGTCCCTCAACAACTAAGAGAAAACCCATGTCAGAAACAAAGGGACATTCAGCGAGATATAAATCAGGCTACGAGGAGCAATCCTGTACCTGTTAGAAGAAGTACTCGTCTTAGAAGAGCCCCCATCTGGACTAAGGACTACGTTACAGGGTCCAGTTCTTCCAATTCTTCTACATAAATAACCATCTTCGACATTGTGTAAATAGAAAAAAATTTTCTGTATATAAACCTCGGAAAAATTCCACGACGGAATCATTCCTCTTCCAACTTTCTTACCTCATGCTCCTCTCCTTCCATCCACTCCTGAAAAAACCTATAACCTAATCCCAAACAAACCTTAAATCATCAATGATGAAAATCATGTTCCTATTCCTCTTACTTAGTTTATTTTTCCCCGATGAAATCTTAGGAAATGCTCCAAATATCCACGTATCAATGGGAATAAAGGTAGAAGAAATCCCGGGAGCTATCCTATACACTTCTGCTATACCGCTTTTCTTTAAAATCCCTGAAATACCCTATATCAGACCAGCCTCATTAGATTGGAAAAATTTGTGTGGTTACTCTTTTGAAAAGGAAACCCTAGACCCTCATGTAGATATAAACGGAGACGCTCGTTTTAATGGGCAACGAGGCTGTCAGTTATCCAGAGATGCATTTCAGGCTCTACAAACAAATCGTTACCTGCTACAGTTTTTAGAAAGTGAAGACAAAGGACTACCCCGGCCGGAAAAACAAAAACGAGAAGTTAGAGAAAAAAGGGGATTAATTGATCCAGCAGGAGATCTTTTAGAAATGTTAACTGGAGTAGTCTCCAGATCCACGTTTAAGCAAGTCCAAGGACACGTTGAATACTTAGAGAGGATTACAAAGAAGTTAGCACGATTAGCTTACAGTAAAGATACAAATTTCATAAAAATAGGAGATGCACTAAGTAGGGTAACAGCCCAGACTAAACAAGGTTTCGAGTACCTAGGAAGAGAGATTTTTAATATCACCAAAAGTTTCCAAAGGTTACAGACAGAGTATAATGACGTCGACATGTCCTTGCTCAATACAAATTACGTGATAGCCGATCTTATCCAAATACAACATGCAATCATTACTCAGTCTTGGTTCGAAAAGTCCAAAGACACTTGTTTAAACAAGAAAACTCCCAGGCTGCTCTTACCAGCTGACCAATTAGCAAGTGATCTCGGGATTTTAAGGAAAGAGTTAGATGAAAAAAATTACAAAATGTCTGTGCCCAACTATGATATTGAATTATATTATAAGTTGCCGCTCAGCGAATGTGTATGGGAAAAACGAAAAGGACTAATCAAGATTCAAGTACCTATTACCAGGCAGGAAACCAATTGGAAACTTTTTAAATTACAAGCTATCCCATACAACTACCATAACCGGACATGTTATATTGACATCCCATCAACTCTCGTCGCTATTGATGGAGACCAAGTGATTCCTTTTGAAGATAAGGACCTCCTAAATTGTGATGAATCAAATAATTTTCTATGTCATATACCTAAGTATGGAATGAAGTTGAACAAAAAGTACGCTTGTATCAGTAAATTGATGAAAGGGGCGGAGATAAAGAATATCCAGCAGATATGCCCTATCACCTGCCATAAGGATGAAGATCCCCAGATTACCCTAATTGCTCCTAGAGAATACGTACTTACCAATATAGGACCTAACAGAGCTGTAGTAGACTGTGACGGACAAATTACACCTCTCTCATCACCCTTAATCGGAGGACTTTCCCTCACCATCCCTTGTAAATGCCAATTAATTATAGATTCAAGACGTAAAGATCTAGATGCTTTCCCGTGCATTGTTCCCCATATATCCCAACTTCAACACAACATTACTCTCCCTGTAATATTTGTTTCCAAATTCCCTTCAGTGAAAGTAGCAGCCAACAAACCTATACTCCTCCCTGTAGATCATTCTGTTGATAGTGTTTTGGATCCAGAAATAGATCTTTTCGACCCTAAAGCTTTGGAAAATAAGAAAACTCTTGAAGAAGATTATGCCGATGCTCCCCTACTAATCCAGCAACAATTCCATGAGACCAACTACTTAACATACTTATGGCTCTTAGTAATAACTGCTGCCATTATATATCTGTTCATATTTTATCGACCACTCCCTGCTCCTTTAGCTGCGATAGCAACCTTACCTATTATTCCCCAAACTCAAGGTTATGAGTTCCCTACGAAAAGAGTTAATCTAACCTGTAGCTTACCTACTCATGTAGAGGTATTATTATGGCTCTATTTGGGCTGGATTGTCATTTTTAGTTCACCATACGTCATAGCATTTATCCGCCGTCAATATGACGCCTATTGTCTGAGGAAGACTTTAAACGAGCGGATCAATCTAACAAACATCAACAGTTGGAGCCGAAATCCCAACCGAGGCGACACCAACCGTCGGATTGAAGAAGCTGACAGGATTATGGGAAGACCCGGAACACTTGCTCCATCTCATCAGGAATCTTTACAAGCTGGACAAAGCAGCGTAGGATCTTTTGTCGGAAGAACTTAACGAAATATTCTTTTGGACATGAATCTTTTGTTTACGATATGGCTTAGAATGTTTTGTATATAGAATATTTAGAAAATGAAAAAAAAGTTATAAAATAAATACCATGAAAACTCGGTCAATAATTTTATTCTTTTAAACGACTGAGACAGTCTTTGAGGGGGAAGACCCCTTTGATACAGTCTCTTTGTATTATTTTTAGAAAGAGGATGAAGATGTAGAAAAGGGACAGAGCCATAAAAGCTCGTCCTTGTTTATGTATTTATAAAAATGTGAAACTCTCTTTGTTATGATCTCTTTTTCCCTTTTTCCTTTGTATTTTATGATTATGGGTCAAATGTCCCGTTATTTCACCTTTATATTAGGGCACACTTTTATGTAATAATATGGACGATGAAAGATACTAGATAATGAATTCTTCCTTTTTTTTAGTATAAAAACCCTAGCATTTCAGCATTTCGACAGGCAGTACAACTCCAGGATTTACCCGAGTAACAGCAAAGAAGCAGAGTTACTTAAGGCCTACCCAGTGCAACTAAGAAGAAGTTCAAGTTGACGACAGGACGTAGGATTGATGGATATCCAGGATAAACGGAGGACACCCATAGCCCCGATAACCTGTAGAGTTTCCTCTCCTTTTCCCTACTCCTTACCTCTTCCCTAGTTCCATAATAAGCCTAACCATAAATCCTACCACTTTTTACCTTATCACTTTCCCTTCACTCTCCTTATTTTTATCCTCTCATTCGATCATCTACTTGAGAATAGACAACGGATGAAGGAAAGAAAAGAATAAGAGAGAATTTAAGTGATGATCAATTTTATGTTTTATTATATTTAAGCGAATTCAAATAAATAAAATCTTATATTTGGCCGATCTCTCCAAACACTTCGAGCTACATGTTATTATTTTTCACTAATTCACACATTCACACATACACATTCATCACCATCATTGAACATACGAACCGTAGCGTATCAAATGGTGGAGAATGCGGACGGTACTACGAATTGTGAATTACTACGAATGTGAATTACTACGAATGTGAATTACTACGAATGTGAATTACTACGAATGTGAATTACTACGAATGTGAACAACCCCAGACGATCCCATCCCTCCAGCCAACCGAGTACCTACCAAGAGAAGAGAAAAATGGAGAAACCAGCCAAAATACCCATACACCCGTATCACTTTCATGGAAAAGAAAATGAGAACGCGAGGGAATTCATTCAAGATTTTGAATCTGCATGCACAACAAATAGATGGAATCAGGAAACTGCAGCTCTACAGTTCCCACACTTTCTAAAGGAATCAGCATTATATTGGTGGAGATTAGCACAATCCCACAGACAAATACATAACCTACCAAACCCAGAGTGGACAACAATAAAAACCACATTTTTACAGGTTTTTGACAACATAACAGGATCAGTGAATGCTCAAAAAGAGTTTGAAGACAGAATTCAACAAGAAGATGAAAATTGCTTCACATATTACTACGCAAAAGTATACCTAGCAAATAGATACGACCCCACAATGGACACAAAGTTTAAAATTAACTCGGTGTTAAAAGGTTTATTGGACCGCAACCTTGATAAAATTATGATGTTGAACCCCAAAACCGAAGAAGAAATGGTTGAATACCTACAACGCATAGATAAAATTGATACAATGAGAAGAATAAGAAAACCTACGGTGGAGACTCAAAAGACAAATGAAAACAAGGATTTCCTAAAAGAAGAAGACCTCCAACAAATAATGAAGACGATAGAAAAATTTAGAAGAAGAAGAAAAAGAAAAACAAAGAAAGAAGAGTCAAAAATACCTAACTCCTTTCATTATGATCCCTCATCCAAACCTGACCTTTTCCTTAATCCTAACCCCGACCTTTTCCTTAATCCTGATCATAAAAATCCCGAACCCATCCTATACGTAAACCCTAAATCTAATCTTTGTTCTCACCCCAAAAATCTTTCAGATCTCAAGAATGACAAATCACCCCTTTTATCTTTCAACGATATACAAGTAGCCACTTTAAATCACAAGAAAAAAATAACAAAAGACCTTAGACCTTTAGTTCAAGGAAAACTAGGTAATCAAATCTTCAGTATTTTAATGGATACAGGATCCTCGTGTAACTTAATCAGCAAAAGATTCATCCCCGGAGAGGTAATCCGTCCTTTAGAAACACCAGTAATTTTGAGTGGAATAGATGGAGATGTCATGGCTCTAGGCATAGTAGATCTAGCCTTTATAATTAACAATAGAACAGAGATCAAAGAATTCTATGTAATCCCAGGAAACCATCTAGATATGATTTTAGGATGCCCAACAATGAGAGAATTGAGAGTTATTTTTGACTACCGAGTTGGTTCTATACATCATATTACTTTTGCTAACCAACCCGTAAACACTATACCTTTCTTCTTGATAAATCATAACATAATGACAGTAAAAGAGGATATTAAGGAAACAAACAAGCTGAAAGAACGTCTGAGTAACAGGATAGGAAATGGATTAAACAAAGAAGAAAACAAGGCCATTTTAAAAGTTCTACTTGAAAATAGCCAAGCATTTTCTTTGAATGGAGAACTCGGGTCGGTAAAATCACAACACTGCAAAATTAAATTAAAGCCAGAAGCCACACCTTTCAAATCTGTACCTTATAGAACCAGTATAGCTGAAAGAAAAATTATAGAGGAAAAGTTAGAAGAGATGTTGAAAGCAGGTATTATCAGAAAATCAACTAGCGACTTCACCTCTCCTATACTATTAGTTAAGGAGTCCCAGTCGACATCTGACGGGAAAACTAAAGAACCTCGAATGGTTGTGGATCTACGAAAAATTAATAAAATCACCGTAGATGATCACCACCCACTTCCCTATATTGATACCACCCTTGAGGAACTCGCTGGAAATAAATATTATTTCAAATCAGATGCCGCCAGGGGATTTCATCAATTAATATTAGATGAAGACAGTCGGAAATACACTGCTTTTGTCACCCCTCGGGGAGTTTACGAGTTTTGCAAACTTCCATTTGGTTTTAAAAATTCTGCACAGATTTTTCAACGGGAAATGGAGACCATCCTAGAAGACCACATCCAAAAAGGAGTTATTGTTTACGTAGATGACATCGTGGGATATAGTAACAACCTAGATGAATTTATTATCCTTCTAGACAAAACGCTAAAAGACATAATAAAAAGTGGACTCAAACTCAAGCTAGAGAAAAGTGAATTTGGGCAATCAGAAATCCAATGCTTTGGACACATCGTTAGCAAAGAAGGGATTCAACCTGACCCTAAGAAAATTGAAGCTATTGAAAAAATATCTACACCCAAGGATCAAACAGACATTAGAAGTTTTTTGGGAATCACTGGATATTTTAGAAAATTTATAAAGAACTATGCCGACCTAGCAAGACCTTTAACGAAATTATTAGCGAAAGATATACCATTCGAGTGGAAAGAAGACCAAGAGAAATCTTTTAACGGTTTAAAAGAGAAACTACTCTCAAAACCTATCCTGAGGGATTATGATCCAAATTTAAAGCCTATCCTACATATAGACGCATCAAACCAAGGAGTAGGATCTTGTTTACTACAGGAAGAAGATGGGATTCAAAGGGTCATAGCCTATGCTAGTAGAACCCTTACCAAAACAGAAGAAAACTACGACACTACCCAGAAAGAATTCTTAGCTTTATTACATGCTTTAAAATCTTTCCATCACTTTTTACATATGCAAAAATTTGAGGTACATACAGATCATAGAAATCTTTTACAGATGAACTTTAAACAAAATTTGAACTCAGGTCGTTTAGCAAGATGGGCCCTTAGAATCGCCGAATATGATTTTACTTTAAAATTTGTACCAGGTCGAAAAAACAACGATGCTGACGGACTTTCAAGGATTCCTTTAGAAGTAGAACATTCTGCAGAAGAAGACGGATTCATAAACTTCCCCGTTATGATGATAAACCTACAAGACCATAAAACATGTCAAAAAGAAGACCCTTTTTGTGTAAAGATAATGGAAAGACTCGTGAATGGCGACAGAAGAACTACACGAAAGTTTAAACTAGAAAATGATTTGCTTTATAATATTGAACTCGGAACAAAGAGATATGTTGTCCCCAAAATTATGATCAAAAACATACTAGAGGCAGTTCACGGAAACAAAAATGGGACTCACATTGGATTTAACCGTTCATATGAATTGATAAAAGAAAAATATTTCTTTCCCAAACTGAAAACAAAGACCTTTGCTTTTATAACCAGCTGCACTATCTGTCAAATCCATAAAAATAATTCAAAACTCCCTTTTGGAGATACTCATCCTATCGAAGTGGGGGAATTCCCTTTCGATATGATTGGGATCGATTTTTTTGGACCGACTACACAATCTAAGCAGGGGAGTAATTATGTATGCGTAGCGGTAGATTATCTTACGAAATTCATCTGGACAAGAGCTTTCGAATCAGCTTCCACCGATTCAGTAATAAACTTTCTAAACGAGAATATCGTAGGTATTTTCGGACCTCCACGATGTATGCTATCTGACAGGGCCCAAATCTTTATGAGCCATAAATTACAAGACTATTGTGATCAATGGGGGATAAAACAAATCTATACCTCAGGTTATAAATCCTCTACGAATGGAATGGCCGAAAGAACAATCCAAACTGTCGTTTCTCTTTTACGTTGTGAATTAAATGAACGTCAAAATGAGTGGGAATTCGCCCTACCTAAAGTGACCTTTTCTATAAATAGTTTCCCTCACACAAATACAATGGTATCGCCTTACAAATTATTGTTCGGTCACGATCCTTATTTTCCTGATTTAGAAAGAATAACCCCTAGAGAAGTGACCAATCCATTGCCGTTTACCTCAGAAGAACTACTAAGGAAGCGAAATGAAGTAAGAATTCAAATTCAAAGGAAGCAAGCTAAATATAAAGCCCGGATTGACGACAAAAGGACAAAACCTGAATTCTCAGAAGGACAAAAAGTTCTAGTAAAGCGCTGTTTTTTTAGATCAGGAGAGAATCGTAAGCTCACTAGCAAGTTTGTAGGGCCTTATAAAATAGCTAGTGTCCATCCTCCAAACCTTGTAAAAGTTTGGTTAAATCAATGGGATAAGAAACTAGTAAATGTTGAAAAGTTAAAGATATTCAAAGATAGGGATCTTTCATCCGAAGATTCCTCTTCTGATTCAGATGACCCAAGTAATGTTGAAGTAGAAAAAGAAGAAGTCATTCTTTCAGAAGAAGAAGTCCCTCAACAACTAAGAGAAAACCCATGTCAGAAACAAAGGGACATTCAGCGAGATATAAATCAGGCTACGAGGAGCAATCCTGTACCTGTTAGAAGAAGTACTCGTCTTAGAAGAGCCCCCATCTGGACTAAGGACTACGTTACAGGGTCCAGTTCTTCCAATTCTTCTACATAAATAACCATCTTCGACATTGTGTAAATAGAAAAAAATTTTCTGTATATAAACCTCGGAAAAATTCCACGACGGAATCATTCCTCTTCCAACTTTCTTACCTCATGCTCCTCTCCTTCCATCCACTCCTGAAAAAACCTATAACCTAATCCCAAACAAACCTTAAATCATCAATGATGAAAATCATGTTCCTATTCCTCTTACTTAGTTTATTTTTCCCCGATGAAATCTTAGGAAATGCTCCAAATATCCACGTATCAATGGGAATAAAGGTAGAAGAAATCCCGGGAGCTATCCTATACACTTCTGCTATACCGCTTTTCTTTAAAATCCCTGAAATACCCTATATCAGACCAGCCTCATTAGATTGGAAAAATTTGTGTGGTTACTCTTTTGAAAAGGAAACCCTAGACCCTCATGTAGATATAAACGGAGACGCTCGTTTTAATGGGCAACGAGGCTGTCAGTTATCCAGAGATGCATTTCAGGCTCTACAAACAAATCGTTACCTGCTACAGTTTTTAGAAAGTGAAGACAAAGGACTACCCCGGCCGGAAAAACAAAAACGAGAAGTTAGAGAAAAAAGGGGATTAATTGATCCAGCAGGAGATCTTTTAGAAATGTTAACTGGAGTAGTCTCCAGATCCACGTTTAAGCAAGTCCAAGGACACGTTGAATACTTAGAGAGGATTACAAAGAAGTTAGCACGATTAGCTTACAGTAAAGATACAAATTTCATAAAAATAGGAGATGCACTAAGTAGGGTAACAGCCCAGACTAAACAAGGTTTCGAGTACCTAGGAAGAGAGATTTTTAATATCACCAAAAGTTTCCAAAGGTTACAGACAGAGTATAATGACGTCGACATGTCCTTGCTCAATACAAATTACGTGATAGCCGATCTTATCCAAATACAACATGCAATCATTACTCAGTCTTGGTTCGAAAAGTCCAAAGACACTTGTTTAAACAAGAAAACTCCCAGGCTGCTCTTACCAGCTGACCAATTAGCAAGTGATCTCGGGATTTTAAGGAAAGAGTTAGATGAAAAAAATTACAAAATGTCTGTGCCCAACTATGATATTGAATTATATTATAAGTTGCCGCTCAGCGAATGTGTATGGGAAAAACGAAAAGGACTAATCAAGATTCAAGTACCTATTACCAGGCAGGAAACCAATTGGAAACTTTTTAAATTACAAGCTATCCCATACAACTACCATAACCGGACATGTTATATTGACATCCCATCAACTCTCGTCGCTATTGATGGAGACCAAGTGATTCCTTTTGAAGATAAGGACCTCCTAAATTGTGATGAATCAAATAATTTTCTATGTCATATACCTAAGTATGGAATGAAGTTGAACAAAAAGTACGCTTGTATCAGTAAATTGATGAAAGGGGCGGAGATAAAGAATATCCAGCAGATATGCCCTATCACCTGCCATAAGGATGAAGATCCCCAGATTACCCTAATTGCTCCTAGAGAATACGTACTTACCAATATAGGACCTAACAGAGCTGTAGTAGACTGTGACGGACAAATTACACCTCTCTCATCACCCTTAATCGGAGGACTTTCCCTCACCATCCCTTGTAAATGCCAATTAATTATAGATTCAAGACGTAAAGATCTAGATGCTTTCCCGTGCATTGTTCCCCATATATCCCAACTTCAACACAACATTACTCTCCCTGTAATATTTGTTTCCAAATTCCCTTCAGTGAAAGTAGCAGCCAACAAACCTATACTCCTCCCTGTAGATCATTCTGTTGATAGTGTTTTGGATCCAGAAATAGATCTTTTCGACCCTAAAGCTTTGGAAAATAAGAAAACTCTTGAAGAAGATTATGCCGATGCTCCCCTACTAATCCAGCAACAATTCCATGAGACCAACTACTTAACATACTTATGGCTCTTAGTAATAACTGCTGCCATTATATATCTGTTCATATTTTATCGACCACTCCCTGCTCCTTTAGCTGCGATAGCAACCTTACCTATTATTCCCCAAACTCAAGGTTATGAGTTCCCTACGAAAAGAGTTAATCTAACCTGTAGCTTACCTACTCATGTAGAGGTATTATTATGGCTCTATTTGGGCTGGATTGTCATTTTTAGTTCACCATACGTCATAGCATTTATCCGCCGTCAATATGACGCCTATTGTCTGAGGAAGACTTTAAACGAGCGGATCAATCTAACAAACATCAACAGTTGGAGCCGAAATCCCAACCGAGGCGACACCAACCGTCGGATTGAAGAAGCTGACAGGATTATGGGAAGACCCGGAACACTTGCTCCATCTCATCAGGAATCTTTACAAGCTGGACAAAGCAGCGTAGGATCTTTTGTCGGAAGAACTTAACGAAATATTCTTTTGGACATGAATCTTTTGTTTACGATATGGCTTAGAATGTTTTGTATATAGAATATTTAGAAAATGAAAAAAAAGTTATAAAATAAATACCATGAAAACTCGGTCAATAATTTTATTCTTTTAAACGACTGAGACAGTCTTTGAGGGGGAAGACCCCTTTGATACAGTCTCTTTGTATTATTTTTAGAAAGAGGATGAAGATGTAGAAAAGGGACAGAGCCATAAAAGCTCGTCCTTGTTTATGTATTTATAAAAATGTGAAACTCTCTTTGTTATGATCTCTTTTTCCCTTTTTCCTTTGTATTTTATGATTATGGGTCAAATGTCCCGTTATTTCACCTTTATATTAGGGCACACTTTTATGTAATAATATGGACGATGAAAGATACTAGATAATGAATTCTTCCTTTTTTTTAGTATAAAAACCCTAGCATTTCAGCATTTCGACAGGCAGTACAACTCCAGGATTTACCCGAGTAACAGCAAAGAAGCAGAGTTACTTAAGGCCTACCCAGTGCAACTAAGAA
>JAANSO010001722.1:0-15773 GCA_036507315.1 Lepidocyrtus fimetarius | reverse complement strand
AAAGCCAAAGTTTTTCCATGTATTTTATCCAGCCAAACGAATAGGCTATACTGGCGCGTTGAAATTTATATAATTTAGGGAGGAATGGAAGGACGTTGGCTAAACTAAACATTATTGGTCATTTAATTTTTAGAGGGACTTGAATTGAACTGAATAAATAGTACTGTATTAGTCTGCAACGCAAGCTGCCTTAATCTTTAAAATTGCCTATTTGTCTGTCTGTTGGTCTGTTTATCATTTTGTCACGGAGCAATAACTTTGCGGTTCTTTTAAAATATGTGACTTAATTAAGATCAAACCGAATGATTTTAGTATGTTTCTTAGCTGACTTGCGCATTTGCGTATGGAACCGCACAAATTTTTGGGACGCATAATGTTGTTGAAAACTTAGTTTTTCAGTCGTATTTCGCCAGAACCATGCATTCTAGAACCCCGATGCGACAGAATCGGACTAACAGCTAGTATAGTTAATATAGTTAATGACCATAGCAGAGGATTTTATTGTCTCAAAATACACAAACAACTAAAAAATATAACATACTATAGTATTATTAGTACATAGACATATTAGTAGTATATATATATAGCAATATATACATAACACTCCTTGATTAGTAGTAGTAATAGGCTCATAATGTAGTTTAACACATATATAACATATTATATAATATACTTTGGTTTAACAATAACAATGTTCTTACAAATAACAAAATGTTCTGAAGAATTACTTTCCACCATCATTATTTATGTCATCCACGTTGTCACTTCCACCGGAAATTGTTCGTTTCCTCTTTCGCGTTGTCTCCTCCACCGGGGTCTTCTTTGGCTTTCTCGTTGACCTTTGTCCCCTGTTCAAAGCCAAAGAATAAGGTTCTTCCCTCGCCTTCTCTTCCTCTCCTCCCGGTTTCATAAATGTGTACTCTAGTAAACATCGGATAGCCATCTCCCTAGTCCCATATGGGTCATCCTCATACTTTGGCAATTGCGACTTCAAAGCATTTTTGGTATACTTTGGCACAGTCAAGCTCAAAGCCATGGCATCAGTTTTTATCAAGGGTGGGCTTGGCTTAGTCCTGTAAACAAACAAGAAGGAATTAAAATCAATATAATTAGTTAATCTTGGATATTTTATGAATTAGTATGCATCAGTAAATAACAAAACACCAAGTCACTCACATTTTAATCATCTAATCACAGACAACAACCTAACAGATGGTAATATTTTGAATAGGGCCAACTTGAGGTCAAGGTCAGTCACGAAAGATTTTCAAAACGGAGATTCTAAACTGTTTCCTGAGGCTCCTTCCTTAATAAATTATTTGTCAGCAGGGATAAAATTCACAGATCGAAAGGATAGATTTTTCTCTATTTCTCAGTTTCAATTCCAAATTTTCTAACGGTAAGGCACTGCAAGGAAACCTGTAAAGTTTGTACTTCACAATTCTAATTACAAAATTCTTTCTAAGGTCACCTTCCTTATCAGGATTTGATAAACTATAAAGAGTAAAAATATAAACCAAAACAAGTCAGAACATAGAAAAAACTTTTTTCATATGCCTTGCTCAAACATTTGGAGTGGAATGTATGCAAATCAATTGAATTTGTTTAATGTAAGAATGAGGTAACCAACCTAATTAAACGTTTTAATACATTTATGAGCTTTAATTATGCCCTAATTTGTATAATTTGATTAACAAGTTTCTTTCCCTCTTTATTCCTGACACGTGCATATTTACGTAAAGAAAATGAAAGTAAGTATTTTTAAGGCTCCTTTATGATTGAAATGACACAAATCTTATCAAAAGAAATCAAAAAATGTCTAAGGAACGAGAGAAATGCTAACAAGTTAATAAAATCCAACATTTCTTTGATAACTTGGCTTTATCGCTCTTGTTCCAAGTCGAGAATATAAGAGACCGCACATAACGTATATCCGTTTCTATCATGTTGCTCACTAG
The DNA here is from genome assembly GCA_036507315.1 of Lepidocyrtus fimetarius. NCBI lineage: Eukaryota > Metazoa > Arthropoda > Collembola > Entomobryomorpha > Entomobryidae > Lepidocyrtus > Lepidocyrtus fimetarius. The sequence goes on along the minus strand of JAANSO010001722.1, from coordinate 13,815 downwards.
TTCTTAATATTTATCAGTATAATTATCATAATCGTCCTACCGCATTTATTTGTCTCGGTCCATCTTTGTCAAAAATCGTATTCATGACTAAAAAGTGAAAAGTCTTTGAGTTTTACCTGAAAAATAACAATTGCTGTCCTACATCATGACGGAAATGTAATTTATTTTCGCAGTTTTAGGCGGAAACCAAAAGTTTTTACGGTTTAAAGCCAAGAACAGACTGACACTTGCTTCGTGTATTTAAAAAATGCATTTTATTTTCATCATCACTGTAATAAAAACTGATAAAAAGTTGTAAAACCTATTAAAATTATTTTTGTACGCGCATTCCCCAATTACAAGAACTTCAGAATTTGAAAATGACATGGCTAAAAATGTTTCACTGAACGAGCAAGAACAGATGCGGTATTTTGGCTATGGTTGCAACAACTAAATGAAAAAACATCACACACATCCCATCATTATTCGAAACTTTATATATTCGTTTACCAGTTGTTGAAAACAAATAAAAATCCTGTTGCTTTAAATAGTTTTTTGCAACTTTGAACAAAAGACGCTCTTTATTCGGGATGAATTCAANTTGCAACTTTGAACAAAAGACGCTCTTTATTCGGGATGAATTCATGAAGAGTGAAATTTTCCCATAAATAGATGAATTGAAAAGAGTTGGGATGGGAAGAAGGGGATTTTGCTAAATGCTGTCTTTTGTTCGCCGTTATTGTCCTGGCACAGTTGGATACAAAATGTCATTTTCATTTTTTGTCTTTGGCAGGTTGTAAATTTCATACATTTTGCGTAAAAAGAGAGGAGATAGGTACGAAAATTGTTGATGAAGAACCGTTTTTGTATAAATTAAAGAAGATTTAACAAACTCAAGTTCATTGCCATTTTAGACTTAGAAGCCATAATAGCTTCACAAGTATTTCCTTTTTCTAAGTCACTGATGATGTGATCATCAAAAGGATGATTTTTTACAATGCAGGGCAGACTTTATTTCAAAAATACTGTTCTGATTCAGAAGCAGATTAGGCTATTTTGGAAAAGTGATTGTCAAAACAAGGTTTCCCCAAAACGGAAGTGGATTCCATTGCTTATCGTAATGCTTAGTCTCTTCTGCCTTCCATTGAGCAGGACTGGAGTTGAGTGTAAAGTTGATAGCAAAGTTCATAAAAACAACTTTAATATTAGCAGAAATGCCACAGTTGGAAGTGTGGTTGATCTTGTTGCAAGTGAGATGAGATTGGTGTGGAATAAACTAGGACTTGGATTAAAAACTGTTAATGGAACTAGTAAAATGTCACCGCCCAAAACCAGCAAAAAAGTGGAACTTTCAAGTTTCAAGGGAAATTTTAGTCATAATGAAAAGGAAGCAATTGAAAGGAAGGAAGCTGTGCTGAGGCAAAATGAGACAACAACGTAAGTATTAAAGCAATAAGAAAATACTGATATTTCTCTTAAATAAATAATTTAAGACTTTCAAAATTTTAATAGCTTACCTGCAATTCGAAAAACTGATTTGGAAATTACTTTATCGACGAATTTAAGCGAAAACAATCCAAAACTTGTCAAAGAAATAATTCAGGAACCAAAAACCGGATTCCGGGACGACGAAAGTGCAATAATCCCTTCGTTGGAAGTTGTTGAGGACGCTAAAGATGCAACAGAAGTTGATGATAACAGCGCCAAAGAAATTGAAGTCGAGACAATTTCAAAGGAAATCGAGAACAGGAAAGATGATAGCATAGGCGAAGAATTTGATATTGAATCTTCTGAGGAAATGGAAAATGAAATTGAAGAATATGACGAAGAAGTTGAACAAGATTTTGTGCCCTCTACTACTCAAAACTATCAAAGAAAAAGACGAAAGTCTAAACCAGTTAAAACTACCACTTTGGAACCTTTGTCAGCAGAATTAGGGGAAGACGAAGAATACGACTATGAATATTCAATGCCAACATTTCCAAAAATTTCTTCCAAAAAACATAAAGCACATTATCTCAAGAAAGTTCCTTCCAGACTAGTTGCAATCACAACTTTAGCAACCACAAAACGACCCAAGCCATTGTCACAAAAATATAAACCAGTCAAATCGAAGCCAACAAAACCTCCAAAAATGAAATCAACTCCAAGATCGAGTCAAAACTACCAATACCAGCTGGAAAGGGATCCTCATCATCCCCACGGCATTGTGGTATTCGATCAGAGACCAAAAAAGCCGAAGCCATCAAGGAGACCGACAAAACTTGTAAAACTAACAACAAAACCAAGACCCAGGCCAACGAGACGCCCCAACACCCGCCGTACCACCACTACAACTACCACTGAAGCTCCAACAACTACTTCCACAACCTCAGACCCCAATGATTACGATGATTATTATGATTACTATTTATCCTCGGGTGGAAGTAACGAAACAGATGCAGAATACGGAAATATAACTGGTAACCTCACTACAATTAGCAGAATACCCCTTTCCAAACTTGCCCTAGCAATGTTGGCATCATCCTCGTCATTTGATAACGGCACGGATGATTATGACGAACTTTATTACCCCAAGACTCCTNTCATCCTCGTCATTTGATAACGGCACGGATGATTATGACGAACTTTATTATCCCAAGACCCCTGTAAACCTTCTTAATATTCTTCAAGCGTATACAAAGCAGCTTCAAGTGGCACAAGAAGAGACCTACAATCCACCTGTGAGAATTCAATCACAGCCCATTTTCTATCAGTTTAGTCGATTAGGATTTTTGGGAAGGATTGCAATAGCAATTTACTACAGTATGATTGCTATTACTCCGCTAATCTATCTGGCGTTTGGAGGAATCGGGAGGTTAGGCTTACAAGCTCTTGTGGGAAGAAATCTGGGGAAAAGGAGACGGAGGAAGAGAAGCTACGAAGATGATTATTATGATCATTATTATAATGGGGAGAGAAGTGAGGATAGGAATAATAATAATTTTAATAGAAACCCATACCAGACAAATGCAATGAAAAGGGTTCATTTAAAGCAGGAAAATGAAGACGAGTACGCTTGGATTATTGAAAGGATTTCGGAAGTAATCTGGAAATTGTCCCAATTATCACATGAATTAGAAACTCAGTCATAAACGTATTAGGTACTTATTCAAATACGAATACGCAAAAATTTAATAAATGTATCATTTTAGAGAAAAAGAATGTAATATACTGCAGTTGTAGTAGTTGTAAAAATGTCATTCGGGTCTAGAGATAGTAAGTTTATTTACAGGTGAAAACTTTTCCAGTGCTCATCTTTGCTAAATTATCTAAAAACTCACATTAAATTATGTAGTAAATTATCGCACATCATCATCTCATTAAATTATAGATGTTTGGACGGTGACACGCAGGCATTTAAATAATTTAAAATATCAAAGAATCCCTATTTATTTATTACTGATAGCAAATGAAACTCAATGTATAGTAGTTGAATATTATTTTTTGGTTAATAAACATCTCATTTTAAAGAGAATTCCAGAAAGGAAGTAAGAATGACAAATCATTTATTACTTTTACCCGCTGGCTATATTTGAACTGACTAACATAATAATACACTCTTACTAATGTACTCGTACATAAGAGTTACCGTCAAGCTCTTGCCGTGATACTAAAAAGCTTCAATAAAAAATGACACTCAGGCAAAAACTTTAAAAACTGGCTTAATAGGGGTTGCATGTTTGATGCAATATTGAAGAGTCTGAACGAGAGTGAAGTTAGTGACAGACAGGTATTCAACTTCAAAAATTTCCAGGTTTTTTATCCTTAATTTTTAATCTGCCTTTACATAACCTTAAATTACATACCATACCAATAAAAAATTGCGAATGGAAATTTGTGTAATCATCTTATTCATGCACATAGAAAACAACTCCAAAATTCATAAGATGACAAACCAAGTTTTCTAGTTACACAATCTTTAAAATTGCCTTAAATTAGTAATGACTGGAGAAGAAGAAATTATTAAAGAAGATGAGCTCATTTGGGGTGACGCTAAATTAAGTGGAGAACTGTAATAATCATGAACAAAATGTTTCAATCTTTCAAGGATATTTTTTATCATGTTTTGTTAATTTGAAGACAAGTGTGGGACTGGGGCAAGTACAAAGTACAGTTTTTTGTCAGTATTCTCAGAGGAAGGTGAACAATGAACAGATAAAATACAAAAATCATTTAAATTCGTGGTCTTTTACTTAAATTATGTAGTTCTAGGTTGTCAGTCTACCCGTGGGGATCTCTTTACACTGGAAACAAACGGAAAATACACCAAATTCTTTTGTTGCCCCAAATCTTCTTTAGTTCATCCTGATTTTACGGAAATAAAGCTCTTTGTCACTGACATAATCAAAATGGCAACGGAAAATATTAATTTCAAAGATAAAGTAGTTTTAGTCACTGGCTCAAGTAATGGAATGGGTTTAGAAATGTCAGTTCGGTTTGCAAAACTAGGCGCAAAAGTCGTCATTCAAGGGAGGGATGATAGAAAAATTGCTGAGGCAGTTCATAAAGTAACGGCATCTTCGCCTTTTGGGGTACAAACCATTGCAAGTCAAGGCAGATATGAATAGCGATTCTGATTTGGTGAACCTTGTAAACAAAATCATTGCAACTTATGGAAAACTTGATATTCTCGTGAATAACGCTGGCGTTTTAGCGTTAAGTCCTATTGATGATCCTGACTTGATGAAAAAATTCGACAATCAAATGAACGTTAATGTTCGAGCTCCAGTGTTTCTTTCGGCGTTGTGCGCTCCCCATTTAGAGAAGACGAAGGGAAACATCGTAAACATTTCAAGTGGAATCGGGATGAGAGCTGTACACAATCCTAACTTTCCAAATAGTAATTAAAACCAAAAATAAGTATACTGACTTAATTTTGTTTGTCAATTTCAGTTCCCTGGGGCAATAGGATACAGTGTTTCTAAATGGGCAGTAATGATGATCACTGAAAGTCTTGCCTTAGAACTAGGGCCTAAGGGAATACGTGTGAATACAATCAACCCAGGATTTATTGAAAATCAGCAGTGGCATGAAAAAGCAGGATATGGTCCGGAAGTTGGAATAGCTTTCAAAAAAGGAAACCCATTGGGAAGGAATGGACAAATTCCTGATATTGTAAATATGGTGATATTTTTAGCATCAGATGCCGCTTCTTATGTGAATGGAGTTGCGATCCCTGTAGATGGAGGAATTACAAAAACTATACAGGGCACTAATTTTTAATGAAGTATCAATCTACTTGGAGCCCATAGCCCATTAAACCACTAGCCATATCATAGAGTGAAAATAGCTTTGATGCCTTCAAGATTGCTTCCATCAGTCTGTCATTCATACTACTAAAACATATATAAATACTACACACTATCATAATTCAAAATACTTGGGTATAGATATAGAATAAGTTAGCAAAAATTGGTTTTAGACATCGTTAAACTTTGAATAATCAACTTACCAGAATAAACTAAATAATAATAGCAAATAGAGAATGCTAACAAAAACACACTGCACAAAAACTAAATTTGTGAATTTCCTCATTTTGCAATATTTTATTAACCATTCATTCAATAAAATCCACAGAAAACAAAAATTAACGATTCCGTCATAAATTCACAGAAAATGTTTTTCTAAGTTGCTTTAATGTCAAAATAGGGACCATATTTATATGATTAGACGCATCCTCACTTATGCCAATTTTATCAGCACGTGTTTGCATTTTTCTAAAATCCTCAAGTCTTTGTCCAAACGAGGTGGGTTTTGGTTCAGTGATGATTTGATCTTGGGTACTATTTCTAACATTAGCAAACGTTACTCGACTTTGTTTTGTCTTTCTCTTATTCTTCGTTTCATAACCTTCCCGATCAACATCAACTGGATGATAATCAATTCCAAATCTTGATATCAGTTTGCTTTTTCTTTTATTTTCGTCTTTGTTTGTAATTAAATCCCGTCCCATGCGTGCTTTTGTTGATAGATTATGAAAACTCACAGCACCCAAATGAAGCGCTGCATCTGTCATAAGTTTTCCCCGAACTCCATAATAAGTTCCCTTCATACTTTCATTTGATTCTTCCTGTTCTTCATCTTCAGTTTCACCTACAAAAAGACCGCCACCCATGAAGCCGTAATCATAGTCCGGTCCAGGTAACATGGATTTTGCATTGATCAAATCAAATGTCTGAGACGCGGCTTCGAGAATCCTTGTTTTAATTTTTAAGTCGGCTTTGCCGCCTTGTTGTTGACTCTTTTCTAATATACTTTCAATGTCTTGCATGTAAGTCCATTCCTTTAATTAAATGGAAAAGATGTTACTATTTTCAAAACGGAAGTGAAAGGTATTTTGTATTTATAAATAATAACGGTAATTCTGTGCTGACCTTTAGTCTAGCTATTGCATGAACCAGATCTAGTCTTTCGTCATCTCTGGAGAAGTTTTCCAAGACGGGTACGTGTAAATTGAAACGGACTAGTTGTTCCTGTTTCAGCATACTTTCAATGTATGAGCGAGCTTCCATTAAATCGGTTAAATACGGAGTCAAATTCATCTTTAAAAATGTAGTCTTTGCTCTTTGAAACATTTGGGTTTTGCTCATTAAATTAACAGCTGAAAAGTTAAAATTGGAATTAAATAATTGTTAAAAGGTTGATGTGTTATTTAAGAATGTTTGTAGTTATTATAGGGTTACCAAACTCCCAGTCTTCGTCAGTAAATCCCTGAAGCAATTGAGCTTGGCTCTGGGGGATATTTGGATAAGTGTAAAATCGAAGCAAATACCAAATCACATGCACGGGAAGATTCTAGGAATGTTTGTAATTATTATAGGGTTACCAAACTCCCAGTCTTCGTCAGTAAATCCCTGAAGCAATTGAGCTTGGCTCTGGGGGATATTTGGATAAGTGTAAAATCGAAGCAAATACCAAATCACATGCACTGGAAGATTCTTCAATTTAAGACTTCCAAACTTAAATTTCGTGGAAAGGTAACCTAAAGTCTTTGACGGATTAAAAGAAAAAGTGTCTTATAGCTTTAGATAAGGCTTTTATTTGACTGGAGATAATACATATCTATTTGATGAGTACCAAGATTTCTTCAAAGTTTTGAAAATCCATCCCACTATATGCATTGATATTTGGTCTGATGTAAATGCAGTATTCATCCATAGCCTTTAAAATCTGGAGAAAGTTTCGGGCTGAACACTAAAGAGAAAGTTGTAAATATTAATTTCAGATCGATGTTTATTGTAAAAGATTTAACTGAAAACTGCATACATATAAAAGCGCATCCCACATGTCAAAATGGTCAGGTATATTGTAGATCGAAAAAGGCAAAAGTAGCGACTGAATTGCGCACTTCAGCCCCGAAACGTGATACTCCAATATTGAAAGTGTTTATCTGGCGTTCATCTCCAATGTTAATGGCCACAAGGTATTTTATTCCCATTTTTCTCATAGTCATAGCTGGAACTAGATCAGAGTAGCCACCGTCCATTAGCAAATGATAGTCGAATTGATTGATTTGTGGAGGGACAAGTCCAGTTAGAGAACACGATGCTCGAACATAGAACCATAAATCTCCTAATCATTCAACAATTGTTAGTGCAATGCTTGAGTACAATACAAACTACTACTAGTGTGACAAAGTACTGCATAATTGGTATTATGCGACTCACCAGACATGTGAGTTCTTGAGCAGTTATCATTTAAATCGGATGTAACACAGAAATACGGTATGTACAAATCTTCAATTTGAATTCCTTCAAAGATAATACTTAATCATCCAGTTAAAAGCATGTCCACGGGTTAGAGCAGACAAAGGATGGTACTGAAGATCACGAGCATATCGAGTTGGATGCTTTAATTCCTATCAAAATATTGAGCAGAAATATAAAATAGAAAGTTAAGTGAAGAATTAAATCTTTTTAAATTCCGTTTTTGTAAAAAGGAGTCGCTTACTTCCCACAGTTCTCTTGCTTTAGTTTCCACTATTCCAATGTTTTCAAATCACAGCGTACAAAGCGCCTAAGAACGAGCCTATGCTCACTCCTGCAATATAGTCTACCGGAACATCAAGTTCATGAAGGTATCGAAGTGCTCTAAAAACACATCAAATTAAAGGTTAAACATGAATGGCAATCATTAATCATGATTTATAATCAAAATTACGTTACCCCAAATGGGCTGCTCCTATAAAAACAATAAGACAGGATTGTTAATTAAATTCTAGAAAATCATTAGTGAACCATCAGGTTAACAACTCACCCTTTGCTCCACCACCTCCCAAAACAATTCCCACTGATTGGCCAGAAATCCATCTTACCACACGTGCATAATCACTGTGCTTGTCTGGATCTTTACTCTCCTTGATATACTTTTCCTGGAGCATTTAAAACAGAAAAATGCCAGTCATTGATTTGTTAAAGCAATTAAATTCTCGCAAATATTTGCAAATTCATAACAACTTATAGCTTACCAAGTCCTCGGGATTTTTAAGCTTCCCATATCTTAAAGCACTGTTCTAGCATTCTCACGTGATGATGTCTTTGAACCCAGGACCTTGGCTTCAGCCAAAGTATGGAACCTTTGGGAAGGAATGGGAACCTTGTAGGTCCGACTTGTGCTGCAATTGATAAATATCATTTTTCTTCATGTAATATATATTACTATAAAATTGCTAAATATTTAATAGATTGTGTAAACCCTTCTTATTGTTTACGTTTTGTTATCCTAATAACAGGGTGAATGAAAACAAGTTCCTTCCTTGCTTTTGTAGCATGTTCAATAATATTTTCTTCCATCTAATTAGAAAGTAAAATTAAAATTTAGAAATTTAATAAAAAATGACAGATAAAAGTTCTTTTAAACTTTGAACTTACTTTGCTTGGTTTGTGTGGAGTTAAATAGGTGACAAGGATGTGCACCATATCACAAAGATTAGCAATTGTCTCATTCCACAGTTTGTCATTTGCTACAGCCTGTCAATTGCAAATCTGTCTATTACTGAATTAATCCAATGCATTCGTTGATAACACACAATCAAAAGAAATAAAACTAACCAAAACTAATAATAATGTTGTTTTTTCCTCTTGTATCACAAGCCACTTTGCCAATGAGTATTCTGTATCATAAGTGAATTCGTTAACAGCCAACGCCTTCAATGCGTCTTCCCTAGTAATTACAATTGCAGAACTCTGAAAACATGCGAATCATTTTTACGGTTTTTACGATTTTGGGCATTTGTTTAACATTTTCTCAAATACTAAAGAATTTTTAATAATGCATTTTACAGAATGATGTCTGGCTAGTTCACTGCAATAGATATCTGCAGGTATGTCTTCGGTTGTGGGATAAATACAAATCATTTGGTAAGTGCGCCAAGAATGAGATCCAAAATAGCTCACTTGAAATCTTGTGTCTAGCATTTTGTCAGTGTCAAGGGAAGTATGCTCATGATCTGTGATAATCCATATAAAAATTGGTAGGTGATAATAGTTCAATTTCCGTTAATGTCTCAAACCTCATATTTAAATTTTAAAGCTTCTAGAATTACCTCTATGTAGTACTTTGGCTAAATAATCGCACTGATAGCCTGCAGCCTCCCTAAATTTTCTTGTGATATAGGCAAGGACTAGCCTAGGTAATGCCATATATTCCGAGTAACGGTCGCACGTGATTGTATGATGCAAAAGTGGATCATCTGAGTACATTGGGACTAATCCAAACCAATCCCCCTCTTCAATCAGTCCATATTGTCCCATCACTCTTTGTTTACTCCTCGGATCCTTTTCAAAGGTAAATCGGAGTCTACCTAACAGGCACAAGTAAGCAAAGGTCTCGGAATCCTTGTCAAGGAAAGTTTTTCTAAATAAATTTGCAAACAATTTGTTATGCATTACATTTTCAATTGCAACATTCAGCTAGCTTATTAAAAAGAATACGGATCTACCTATAAATTGATTCATTTGGTTTCTTGTATGAGAATCGAAAAGTGTACCAAAGTTGTTTAGAAAGAAGCGAATGTCTTGCTAAGCTCTTCTTAATAGGCTTTATAGCCGTATACGGATCTTCTGCAATGTATTTACGTATTAGATAGCCAGGAATTGCGGCAACTATTACTTTCGAACCGTCCGCTACCTGGTATTGAACTGATAATTCTAAACCAACCACAGCTTCCCTCCATCCAACCTTGTTGTAAAATGAACAAGAAAGACTGTAGAGGTGAATCACATCAAGAAACAGTATTTCAACTAAATACTATTTTGAAAGGAAATGCAAAAATTCATACAATTTGTCCTGAAGTCACATAAAACTGAACAGAGTTATACGAACGTCTCAATTTTGAGATGGTGCAAGACAGAAGGCCTTTGTGTATGTAGTATGCATACTTTGTCTGTAGTCAAACAAAAAGTTATATTAGCTTTGGCTTATGATTGATTGCAATGATTAAAAATGCAAGAAATCAAAATTGAAACCTCTTTAAATATCCTAAGGACAATTGTTCTGCTGTCCAAAACTCCAACCCAACACAATTTTCTGTCCTCTTTCTTAACAGGAAATATTTGATCCAACCCATTGAAAACGTCTTCAGCAGCCTAACAAAGTAGACGAATTTTGATTAGGCATTACAAGTAATATAAGCTAGTTCTTTTTTAACAGGAAATATTTGATCCAACCCATTGAAAACGTCTTCAGCAGCCTAACAAAGTAGGCGAATTTTGATTAGGTATTAAAAGTAATTTAAGCTAGTATGATTGTTAGATTAATCGACAAAAAATTGCAAGAGTAACCTTTGTTCCTGTTATAATTCCAGGTTCGAGCTTGATTTCTTCATAAGTGGGATGTAAGAAATCATCTATGAGTAGTCTTGGAAAAATTCCGGTGAGATCATTCAATGACGTTTCCACCTTAAGATTGCGGATTAATATGCTGCTTGTTATCTCATACATTTTTTTCTTATCTGCTTCCATATAATCCTAATTAAGAGAAATTATTGAGCATCCATCCGCTTTCACTTTTCGTATTAAAATAAGAAGACTAACCTTAATTGATGCGATGGGGATTCTGTAATACTTTCCAGATTTTCCACAAATTGCATGCATTTTTATTGTTTCATATTTTTCAGGGCCATGCTGAAGATGTGGAAATATAACTTTACGGTTATGGTTTGCAAATCATTAAATAAGGCATTTTATTGAGAAAGAAATTGCTTGCTTACAATAAAATACCGAAGAAAGCCAAGTATTGAGACAATGCAATCTTCGTAGGTAACCACTTTGAGTAGTTCTACATTTTCGGTTTCATCTTCTCCAAAAAGATGGATTTCTCCACTGACAACTCCATAATAGTATTCAATTGTGTCATCGTGACCAAAGATCACATCTCCTTTCTCCATTTGGACAAGGTTACTAACTTTAAAGAAAGCCATGATCTCAGGAATTGTAAAATGGGTAAAATTTCTGAAATAGAAAAAACATATGGTAAGTTCTTTAATAGTACAAATAAATTATTAATTAATATGCATGAATTACTGGCTATTTTGATTAGGGAAAATTTTTACTTTAAAACCCTGAGCACTGCTTGTATATCTTCAGATTGCGTCCGTACATCATGAAAATACTTTTTGTGGGTTATTGTTTCCATTTTCTCCAAAATCTCTGCCGTATCATCTTTCACCTGCAGTCAAAGATCGTAATAGAAAGTGAAAGTACCCAATTTTGTAATTGTGAAAGATAACCAATCATTTATTTTGATTTTTACATACATCGCCGTAAAACCAAGGCTGAACTTTCTTCCCAAGTGTTACCCCAGCATGGTTGTAATGATAACCACACTTCCTAATCAACACCTTCATATCGGCATCCATTTTGTAGTTGTAGTTTGGGCTCACCCAATTCATCAAACTCAGCTCCCGCATATAAGTCACTCCAAGTTTCCGTTTCTTGAAGCAGAGCCAAAAGTTATCAATCGCGTACTTGGCAAAGCAGAGGAGAAACGCGCGTCGAAAAATATACCAACCCCATTGTCGGAAAGCTGGTAGGACTGTCCGAATTCTTGACACGACATTTGCAATTAAAAAAGCTAACCATTGACTTGGCCTAAAATACATCTTTATAAGTTTCGTCTAAAGTTGAAAGTGATTCTGGATTTCTTATTGTGGCAAGTAAAGAGATTCTTCGTGGGCTCCATTTCTCATGTTTTTCCTATCTTGCCAAAATCCAATATTTTGAATTTGTCTTAAAATTCAATTTTCGAAAAATGGGTGTAACCACGGAATTATTATACCTGATTGAAACTTATGGAGTCTCCGGATTGAAAACGGCGTCTTTTCGAATGCTCCAAAATCATTGGGACTTTGTTTCTTTGCTGGAGCTTGAGGTAAACATTACTATTGCGAAATATTATGCAATGATTCATGCAAGCAAAAAGCAAAAGCAGTTGAACAGTGAAAGTCTGGGTGCATTGAGACAATTTCATGAGAGCGCATTTTGTAGTTCATGTTTTTGTGAAAGTCCATCGTGTATCATCTGTACAGTACAGACGTACAGGAAAGGTGTTTCGAATCTATTCACCTTTTCCCAAAATTAAATGAATTATTGAAATACCAAGTTTAGCTTTTGATTGTATTTCGAAGTGATTGTTTGGCCTGGTTTCGCTATAGTTTGGAGTGTGAAAAAGACAGTAAATCCACAAAAATGACTTCCGGTTTTTATAAATACGCAAATTTAATTAAACTAAATACCACTTATGCAAAGAGAATGGAGAGGTTAAGCAGCCGCATATTTGGTAATCCAGTCAGACCAACTGAGGAAGCAGATGTGAAAAATGTAATCTTTCAAAAATTGCAATTTTTAAGGTGTTGATTTTGGATGGATTTATGTGGAATACATGTGCGCAACGTAGTTATCATTCTCAAAATAACTTTATATCTAGGTCATTGGAGAACTTTCAAAGAAGCCCGTTGATAAACGAGATCACGTTGTGAATTGGTATCCGAGACATAGAGAGACTCATAAATTAGCCATGGCACTTAGGGAATATGGATTGTTCAGGTATTTTGATGTGAAACACTTATTTAACTTGCTTTATTTATCATTTCAGTCTTATATTTATAAAACTTTCTTTTTAGGGATGAACACGAAGATTTTAAGGAAGAAATGATTCGTCAACGAGCTCTCCGAGGAAAAATCAAAAGAAAGCCTGGAGATGGATCAAAGAAGGCGAAAGTTTCTGGTTAATGTTCATATCTTCAATTTAACTGATATCCTTTGTACAAGTCAAGTCAAATAGTAATGCTTATATAGATGTTTTCCATAAAAATAAATAACGCAAGTACAGTGTCATCGAAATACTGGGTTTGCTGAAGTAAAAAATTATTTTATTATTCACTTGCATAGTATTAAACCAAGTTAAATAAACCAATAAGTTAAAATAAGTTGATCAAGCACAAGATTTGGTTTTCTTTTAGAAAAATAGTAGTAATATATAAAAATTGATGTGTTAACCTGTTAATGAATCATCTTAAAAATTACTTTTGTTGAAAACCTTTTTTTGCTATTACCAGAATTAAACTGGCTTATGTCAAGATGGCTCAATATATTTTAAGGAAACAAAAATTACTCAGATTAGTTAGTTTGCTCTTCTTCCAAAAGAGCTTACAAATAAATAGTCAGTAACCTAACGTATTGTACATATATAAACAAATTCTTATTTTGGAACATCCATTGTGGGAGTACCCGCCACGGTGTGAACTCCAGCTCCAGGCATAGAATTTGGTAAATGAATATGTATCACTATGGGGTT
>JAANSO010001721.1:0-15776 GCA_036507315.1 Lepidocyrtus fimetarius | reverse complement strand
TGAGAACTCTCCATGTTCTTCAATTTTATCAAAGTGTTGAACCAATTCAAAAATCTCTTCAGTTTTCAATTCCTTCCATTTATAGTGGACAAAACACTTCATAAAACTAAAAGAGTAGGTAATTTCACACTCGAATTTCCCATCAACATCCTGAAATAATTTTATTTCTTCCCACCCATTCGGAAGGAACAAAGTCCCGTTGCATTTCCGCCCGTCGTAAAAAGTACTTTCCACGGTTTTCCCAACTTTGAACTTGTTTGAGTGGAAATGGCCTGCGACTGGCAGTACTGAGACCTCAGTAATTATCTCGACTTCCTGCGGGTTAGCTTCTTCACTTCCTTCGATGCTTACTTCAAAGTTGCCAGATTTACTTCCGATGAAGCCATTGATGAACTCATTGCTGTATCCTTTCAAGTAAATTAAAAATTAATTATTTTCATAATTAGTTAATTTTTGTCAGAACTAACCAAGTTTCTTCAACAAATTTGTAATCCCTGTGGTGTCGTTTCGACTGTGCTTGTCCATTGCGTAGGTGCCCACCATATCACGTTTATTAAAGTCTCCTAAAGATTTAAAAACACAAAATGTAACATTTTGTATGAAATCTCAAGCCTTTTAAGCTAATTTATAAGTCTTACCTGACACAATCACAACTATTTCAATTATCCAGATAAGGAGGAAAAGAAGAAATTTATTCCTCGTTGGTTGAAAAGTCATTTTGATGCTTAACTTAATCTGCAAATTCTTTATGAATGAAAAATCTGATTATGGGAAAATGAGATTATTTGCAGGTCATGTTCAGAGTGTTTGTTTATTTTAAAGTAAGGCTAATTCGGTTTTATTACTAATAGTTGCAATAAATTATGTAAGATTAAGAAAATGTTGACGTTGCGTATATGACCTTGATAATTAAACAATACTACATTTAACTGATCGTAACTTTTTAATATGTGTTCCAAACCATTTCTAGGACAGATATTCAGCGGAAAGTTTCTTAAAGACTTGATCCATTTCAAAGGTATCTTCAGAGTTTAAATCCTTCCATTTATAGTGTACACTGCACTTCTTTTCCTCAAACACGTAATTAATCTCGCAAATAAACTCCCCATCTACTTTTTGAATTATTTCCATTTTCTCCCAATATTTAGGAAAGCTGAGTGTCCCGTTGAATTTCCTTCCGTCCCAGAAAGAGCATTCGATTGTTTTATCAACTTTGTAAAAATAAGAATGATATTTTGTGCTTATTGGAGCCATCGTTATGATTTCAACTGCAGAAGGGTTTTCATTTTCTTCTGTTTTTAATTCAAAGTCTTCATAATGTGCAAAGAGATGATGCCTAATGGCTGGTTCAGCGTACCCTTGAAGGATATAATTATTTAAGTGATATTTTTTTATTGAACTCTGTAATAATTTTTATAAAAAGAGGGGCAAACCCAGTTTTTGAAGCAAAGTTTTAGTCATCAAAGCGTTTTCATTTAAGTGGTCCTCCAGCTTATATACTCCGGCCGGCGATCCATTCGAACCTGTTTGCCCTTTTGAAAAACGTAAAAATTGTGAGTTTTTAAAAATACGTAAAATACGTTGTTTTTACCTGAGGCAATCTCTGCAATTCCAAACCAGGTGAAAAGGATGAGTCTGAGTTGATACATTGTAATTAAGTTAATTGCTGTTATTTTGTGCGAAGAATAAAAACTAACATGGTTATAAAGTTATTCAGTAAACGGATAATAATAAACATAACTATAAAATTTATTCAACATTCCAAGATTACTTCCTACTAGACTATGCATTTCGGCTTAATTTTTAGTATAAAAATGAATGACGCTATAAAAGTTTAACTACAATTAGTAAAAGAAACTTTGTAGTAATTTTAATTTTCTTTGTTGATAACTTACAAAATGCCGTATTCCTAATAAAGCATGACTATCAATAAACTAACTTACTTATGTATCTATCTAAAAAGCAATTCTAATTTTATAAAAATTGCAATCAATACTAAAGGAATTGCTTATTTAATTAAATCTACATTTTAAAAGTAACAAAGCTAAATCAATACACAATTTGCAACAGAGTCTATGACGCATTCAATAATCTTCAAACCTGTCTGTTTCGTCACCACCCGAATAGGCCCAATGAAGCATCCCAGGGACCGACAACTTCTCAACTCCAACCGTTGCCCTCTTCCCCTCACCTTCCCCTTCGCCACCCTTTTAAACTCCTCTCCGTTCTCGTTCGGAATGGCTGCCAATGTACAGAGCAAGATCACAATGAATACCGTGACTGGGAACAGCATTGAACTAGTGAAGTACATTGTATGCGGTAGCTTATCATACAATCTTATCGCCACAAACCCTCCACAAGTTCCTATGAAAACTCCGACATATATCGTAATCTGCAATTGCCCCTCCACCTGTTGATTTGCTATGCGCATTATTATTTCCAAAATCTTGTACAGTCGAAACAATCCAGGGTCAATTTGAGTTTTAGTGTTTGCCGTAGTCTTTAGATAGAGAGTGACCTCCCAAATGATGGCTCCGATTGTGACGCAAATCACTAAGGAAAATAACGCCACGGCCATTACAAACGCTGTTGCAAAGGCAAAGCTCAAGCCGAGAAAGAGCTTCATTCCGAATCTATTGCTGTGATTTGACCGCAATAGGTCATCGCGTCCATAGTGCTGATGCCAGTTTGAAGATTATCCATTGAACGGGGTCAATTTCCAAGAAAATTGGAAGTGAGCCGAAGAATATTCCGGGGAAGAGCATTGCACAAATTCCTGCGAGAATTAATGCGTCCCCCACAATCCTTTCCAATTTTACTCGTTCCTTTTTCCATGCGGCGTTGTCCTGATAGAGGCTGTGTCCTTCCAGGGTTTTGAATAGCTGCGGGACTACGTAAGAAATCATTCCCGCGCTCTTTTCCAAACTGGAGAAGAGGGAACTTGTGTAGCTGAGAACTGCAGTGCAGGCGACGTGAATTCCAAAGTGGGAAATATCTTTGGAAAATAGTGTGCCTTTTGAATACAATCCATAGATTCTCCAAAGGGCGTATGGAATAATGAATTCTTGAAATTTTACTATTCCTTTCCATATTAGTATTTGAATACCGGACTTATCAAACAAAAGTTGCTTCCGGAAGTGAAAGTCCCTTGTTTTCATGCGTAGACCGGAGGAGTCCAAGTAGTAAACTGGAAAGGTGACCACTTTCTGTAGGAAAAGGGTTAACTTTACGCAAGCTCTTGCTAGACTTAAGATTATTATTTCTTGGGGGGTAAAGTTCTTTACTAAATATTTTACTCGAAGCATTTTGGATGGTAAAATCCGCTTTTTTAAAATACTGCTGAGGAGGTGAAACGAACAGTGAAGGGAGTAACTGAGTAAGCTGCATGCAAATGAAAAATAAAGTCAATTATTGTGAAACAAGAAAACAATTTTAATTTTAAATCCGACTTCAATTCATTTAGCCAACTAAATTAGAATTTAAAAAATGGCAGGAGGTATTTTTCAATTTGTATGCATAAATTAAAGATAAAACTACAGCTGCAATACAAATTCAATTTATATTTTTTAATTATAGGTTACGCAAGTGTATCTAAATTAATGACTTATGGCGTTTCAATCAATATTTTACTATTTTAAAAAAAATAAATGTAGAATAGAATAAAATATTATGTGAAATGGCAATAATTCTTACGTTGCATTGGATTTAAATGAATAATTAAAAAATTAGCTTCGTCTTTGTACGCTTTCACTAATCGTAAGTTACTGATACGCTTGATGATAAATTCTAGAACAAAGGAAAAATCATTTTTTGCATAATTTAAAATGATTTTTGCAATGAGTTCGGCTTATTGAATAATGCTGCAAAAAACAGATTTACCAAAATGTTGCAAAAACTTTTATACTTTCTATAATTTACCTATACAATTAACATTTCGACTCATTATTAATTTAATCTGTTAAGTTCAATTTTGCACTTCCTAAGTCCTCGGTCTGATGATATGACTTACACTTATGACTATGACTATGACAAACGACTTTTTACTCAACCACACGTACAAATGAGCACATTCCAAATGTCTAAAATTACCCTGTTTTTCAAGGCCATTGTTGGAGGGAATTATTTTGAATGGATTTTGCTGCTCTATAAGAAAAATAGTGAACAAAACAAAAAAGCAACCCACCAAATCGAACAGGTTTGTTTCTTCAGGGCATCAGCAATCAATTTGTCAAAAGTTTGAAAGTGAGTTAATTTAAAGAAACAGGAAGTGAGTGCATCAAAATTTACAGGAATTTTAGGTTATTGTTAGTTAAATGCTGAATGTAGAGTTTCTATTTTTTTAGTTTAACTTTTGTTTTTTACAGTTTTCACGACTAGTAAAGTGCACTGATAAATTAACCGAAGAAATGACTTCTTGTGGAAAGAAACGCGATTATATGCAGCTGAATCTGCGTCTAAAAGATCCATTCACCGGATCCTGTTTGGGTAAAATACAGAAATAATTAATTATTTCACAAGCATCTGAAAACAAAGAAAATTCCATACGAAATTAAAAGTTTAGTGTTATAATATTTGTCTTTGGCTAATCTACTAGATGAACTGCGCAAGATGGAGGAAGGATGGGGTGGTAATGGTAAGGGCAGTGGAGGAACCATAGTCCATTCATTTCCTACTGATGATATGAGAATATATAGGTTGGAACAAATCAAGTATACTATTCCCCTTTGTGAAATTTTGTGATTGAAATGCAAAAGGGGAATTCAAGAGTAGCAAGGTAGTTTTAATTAATTTTAACTTGGATTTTGATTGATAACGATTGTCTGAAATTCTTATCTTGATCACCGTTTGTTATCTTCATTTTTAGTGTATTTTCGCTTCTTCTCATGGTGGATCCGGTTCAGTCTCAAAATATGAATTTTGTTTTGAAATTTGACAAGGAGTTCTTACGACAAATTTCCAAAAACGTTGTTGATCCTTACATGGAGGTGTTCTTAGATTTAAATGGAGGAGGCAGTCCGAGTATTAGTGTTAAATCAAAAGAGGCTGCTATATCAGGTCATAACAAACTAAACAAACAACCATTCTTTTAAAAAATCATTTGGAAATATCGGAAACTTGCTATGCCTGCCTACTAATAAAGATGTTCCATTTCTGTAGAATTTGTTCACAACCCTTCGAAGGATACGTTACTTATAAATTCGGATGTACCTTTAACTAAGTCCGTTTTGGAACAATTTGTTGGCGAATCGAGCTTCATGTCCCTTTGTATTACCATTTCATCAAAATCGTGTGGGTCCGGAGCAAATCAGAAGTCATATTCTGACTTCATTCTTCAAAATCTGTACAATATGGATGATGCCATGAAAGATTTGACAATTATGGCGAGAAACGGTGTGGAAATCAAGTGCCATAGGGTCATTTTGGCTGGTAGGTGTCTTATTACTAAATGTTTAATGTATTTTTAATGTCCTGATAAGATACTTGCTTCTTAACCCATGTATTTCAGCTCAAAGTCTAGTTTTCGCTTCAATGCTGTCCCCAGAATGTGGAATGAAGGAAGCTCAAATGGGAAAAGTTGAGCTGGAGTATACCCAGGAAGCCATTGCTGAATTTGTAAAGTTCGTGTATGGTACCGGACTCGATGAAGGCTCCATTTCACCAGAATTGGCGATTGAACTGCTCCAGCTTGCTCATAAATACGAAGTTAAAGAATTGGAGGGGACTTTGTTGAACATCCTCTCGAAGAAGAAAATGGATTGGTACTCCTCCGTGGATAACCTCATGGAGCTTTACTATTTCGTTCGTGGAATTGACAATCTGGGTGTATTAAGGGCTCATGCTCTTACTGAATTGTCTCAGTGCGTAAAATTAACAAAAACAGTTTAATTATTTTTAAATAGGTTTAAATTCATTCAGTTATTATGATGTTGTCAATATTTAGGTTGCCTGCGGACCGAATCATGTCAAGTGACTATTTCAACAAACTGGAAATCGACGAGGGAAAGAAGTTCTTTGGGATTCTGTACGATTGGAAGGGCTGCAAGTTTTTTGATTGGTAGTTTCATTTAATTCATAAGGGTTGGAGACTATATTATGTAAATTAGAAATTTAAGATGATGAATTATTGAATGTCCTTGGAAAAATTGCCTGTCCCTTAAGTTAGAATTACTTTTAGTCAATGTTGTTAGGAATTTCTTTTAAGATGATGTTGTTGGTGTAAAATGCAAAGTTGATACATGAATTTTGTATTTGTAAGGTTTCAAAGGATTAAGTATGATAGTGGTGGTCGAAATGGTGTAAAATAATTATGATCGAATGTTAATAAAGCGGTGTATATCATTTTGAATATAAAAATTGCTAATTTAATTAACTATTATTGAACTTGACTAAACTAGCCAATCGGTTTGTTCCTAAATGGACTGTTAAAAGCCAATCCTTTCTTATACTGGAATTCAACATCGATTCCCACCATTTCCTTTGGGTTTCCCTGTTTAAAACAACTTTGATACTTTACACTGGCCATTTTGTCTTTAAACCGGAAGCTAACATCACACTGGAACGCTCCAGTTTTAATTCTCCTGTCAAAAATTCTCCACTCCATGTAAATATATTTCCCGTCTTCTTTCTTCTCCATGGATTTAAAAACATCGGAGGAAATCCTCCCGTCCCAAAGTGTATGTTCAGAACTTTCTTCTTTTACTTTTAAATGTATGTGATATTTCCCGATCGGGGTTTCCCAAACAAACTGGAATTGATCAATTGTGTCGTCCTCGTCGTTTTCTTTGACTTCGAATCGGAATCCACCAGCGTCCGCGTGCTTTTGAAACTTTTCGATGTTTTCTTCACTAAATCCTTTTCAATAACTAAAAGTAACTTATAAATCAAATATTTAAAGTATATACATTTTGTATTTTACCCATATTTTTCATCCATGTCGTGACATTTTCTCTGGTTTTGTCCGTCGTCATGTGATAGTGCCCTTCTTCTTTCCGGAAGTCAATTTTTTCTATAAAAATAGTATTTAAATCATTTTAAACTCCAAAATAATTAAGAAAAAAGGGGCTTTGGCTTACCAGGCTTTTCAGCTTGAAGGCGAGCATCCAGTTCTTCAAAATCATGATACGCATCTGACAACACGTCCTTATCCATATCTGGATTCCCATCGTAAACCTCGTCATCCACATTACTATCCCCCCACTGAACTTCACCCCAGTCAATGTCGTGTTCTTCAAACTGTGATTGCTCGGTTGTTGCTTCAATGACTTTAAACCCTCTGTGAAAGTTCAATTTTGCATGGAAATACGAAAAGCCCCGTTTTTTACTCAAGGACAATTCGATACTTCCTCCAGTCTCGTTGAAAACGTGTTTCCAAGTGCATCCGTACTCGTCTGCTGTTAAACGAATTTCTGCAATGCCACTGTTTTTACCTGGTCGGGATTCTACTGTTTTTAAAAGAACTTGGATTTTCTTTCCATTCCATAACTTAGCTTTTTGGATGTGATCCCTTTTTAAAAGAATGGAATGCTTTCCATTCGGCGTCTCTGTGATCCACTCCAGCTCCTGTGTTTTAGAAGAAAGCAGTTTGATTTCGAAATTTCCCGCGGTTGAGTGATTTTGAAATGATGAGATCTCATCTGTGGTAAATCCTAAAGAAAAAACTATTGTAAACTCTGAAAATGATGATTTTATTGAAAAACAGACCTTGAGCTTCCATATATTTCTTAAAAGCATCTCCTTCCTTCAAAGAATCTGAAAGTGTGTAATTTCCTTTTACAAAATTAATATTTGTGATGTAAAAACCGTTAAATTTATCCCAACGACTTGCTCCAACAATTCCAAGCAAAGCTGAAATTAAAATTAACTCAACCGGTCTCATTTTTTTTAAGTTGTCCCAAATCACCTTAGTTTTGCAACAATTCTTGCATTTTTGATTATGTTAGACGTTTATGATTGCTAACAATTAAAACAGGAATAATATTGACTTGTCTAGACTTTGGAGATAAAAATGCAACAATTCTGTAATAAAATTATTATGAAGATGACGTAAATAATTTCCAAATGTTTTATTTTTAACCAATCTAAACCAAATACAAATTAATCCTTAACTCGAATATAATCTAACTCGGCCTTAGTCCTGATAAACTTCCCTGGCTTTAGACAGTTTACTTTCACAGCCGCAGTGTCCTCGTCAAATCGGTAATGAAATTTACACCCGATGTCGCTATTCCCTTGGATGTTAATATGCAGCTCGCCATAATACGGTCCAAATGTCTTGTCGTGGTATACGTTGTTCATGTAGCCTTTGAGTTTCTTTCCATTCCAAAACGTTTGTCCGTGGAGATCTCCCTCCCGTAGTTTTATTGAGTGTCTGCCTTTTGGGGTTTCCGTTATGTAGTCGATTTCCACTTTCTTGTCTTCGTCGTTCAAAACCTTCATTTCAAAGTCTCCGGCGGTTGGGTGCTCCTGAAAGGCTTTGATGTCTTCGTCGTTGAATCCTTTTATAAATGATGTCAATTAAAAAATCGAATTGATTCAGAAAAAAATAAAGTTTTGTGCCCAAACCTAAAATCTTCATGACTTTCTTGATATTTTCTGCTTTCTTGTCTGATTCAGGAGAAATTGTGTACTTTCCTTCCACAAACCACACATTTTTTCCTTCTGTTAAGAGAACAAAGTTTATTTAAAATTAATTAAAAGATGAGAATCTCTGTATTAAAAGGTATTTACCTGAGGTGTGGATAAAATATAGAGCCAGTAAAGTAACAACCGGAAGTACTATTCCAACTCCCATTTTCAGTTTTAAAAACGTTTGAGGAGAAACGCTGCAAAATGATGTAAGTTGGAGTTCTAACTAGCTAAACACGTAATACAAGAATGGAATAAATTAGATGTTAGCTTTAAATTTTATTGGTTTCTTTTTTATAGAATATTATATTTTAATTGCATTGTTATAATTATGTCGCAATTAAATTAGAGATGTATATTCTGAAACAATAGATTTTATTTATCCTTTATACCGGAAAATATATCTTATCCATACTACTTATAAAATGGTAAAATTCGTACGTACATTTTTTACTATTCTACTAATATGATGTCAATGATGTTATAGTTTAGCCGACATTTCTAAATAAAAGAGCGGTTAAAATAGTAAGATTTGCTTTAGAGCATGACCATTTTCAATCCATTGCGCTTTCCTGTCTTTATCTTTTTTATTTCAAAGATTCCCGCATTTTTTATTTGCAATTGTCGGGGATTTCGTCTGGTTTGAATCCTATTTCCTGAATATCACCATGGAATTTAGGCAGGGTACAATTTCAACTTTGCAAGCTAAAGTCGGTGTCGCTTTGCCTTTAAAACAGAACGTGCGTGTTCTATTGTTTTTCAAAATTAGCCCGTAGCTAGCAGCATTAATAAAGCAGTTGTTAGTATTTACATTTTAGTGACTTCCAATGAACTTTATGACTAATACATGTAATGTAATGACGCAAATTAATTTCAAAGTTTGTCTAGTCGTCTTCGTTCCTCATGAGACGGTATAAAATAAAATCATTTATAAAATAGTTGGATCTGAAGGTAAATACTAAATACAAAATACGTTTTCTCGTAGATACATTTACATTTTGAGTTCCAAACACAAAATATGGCGGGTAGAACAACAATGTTTCCAATTCTGCTGCTGACCTTGATCGGGATTCACGAAATAAGAGAAGGTAAAAAGAAGAAAGCAAAGTTTCATACAGTATTATAAAATGATTTTTATGTATAAATACATAAAATGCAAATCGCAAATTGCGATTTTTTGTGGGAAGCCACCGCAATGGATGTTGCCTGGGTGGAAGGAAGTTATGTATTGACGAGCAGCAGAAAGGATGCAGAACTTATAGATGGGCTCCAAAAAATGGGTGATTTTCCCTTATAAAGTTAACTGTACCCTTTTAGATTGCCAAAGTAATCCCTATTTGTATGACAGGATATAGCGACGAAATGATCGAAAAATTTAAAAACCACGCAACAGCAGGTAATTTCCAAATAAAGGTTTTAAATTCCGGAGATGAGAAAGGAAAAGGATTGGAAATTGAACTAAGTATAGAAAAATTGAGTGGGGGCAAACACGTGGAAGTATTAAAAATCCGAGACAGCAAAAATAAATTTTTTAATTCCACTTTCTGGATGGACGGAAAAGAATACATGGGATATATAGACGAAATCAGCCCAAACGGAAGTAAACATGGTGGATATTTTACCGTCAGAATGCATAATGAAGAATATGACATGTGCGAACGTTATTTTTCTTATGGAGGAACATACCTGGAGTTTGCTTTTCTATGTAGGCAGGGTGTAAATAGTAAACTGGGTGCACACTTTCTTATGGAATTTGAACTAGAAAAGTAAAAAAATAAAAAGAAATGTAATTCTAGCCAAAGTCTATAATTTTCATTAGAAATAATCTTTGAGGGTCAAATTCTTATTGTTGCGACATATTTTAACGATCTTAGTAAAATGAGCACGCTTAGCAGTAAATTAATTGCCAATTTTATTATTTTCTTTGCGACTACCAGTATAAGATTTAATTTGCATTGCCCACAGTCATTTAATCAATTTACGTCATGCAATAAACCAAACCTTTGTAAGCATCAGTGCAATATTTAAGTAGCAATTAAACTAAAAGAAAACCTCTTTTGCAGTTGCAACTTCGGTGCCATTAGTAGTGGCATAAATTAGTTTCAAATATGGCCCGAGCACAACTAAAGGTCGTTTCTTGGCTGGCGTTGATTCTGACAATCATCCTGCAGGAAAGTAAGGCAAGAAAGTGATGCATTTTTAAAATCATTTGAATGAAAGTTGCTATAATTTGTTGAATATGTTTTGCAAGCCTTTGGATTGGATATTGGCTACATTGAAGGAAGCTACGAATTGACTAGCGACAGAAAAGACGAAGCAGGACTGACAGGACTTAAATTTTTGAGTAAATATTCAGTTTTGCGGATCCACTGTATCAAATGTATATTTTTCTTTGTATTTTTAGAATACAGCGACGAAGTCATAGACAAATTTAAGAATCACGCAACAGCAGGAAATTTTCAGATAAAAGTTTTAAACCCCGGAGACGACAAAGGAAATGGAGTGGAACTTGAGCTAAAAACGGAAACGTTGGATGGAAAGCAACACGTTGAAGTTTTGAAAAGTGAAAAATTCGAATCCACTTTTTGGATAGATGGAAGAGACTACAAAGGAGAGTTAAACGACTTCCATTCTGAAAATCAAGTGCAGTGTTTTAAACTTGAAATGTATTTCCAAGGAATAGGCCGATATGAGGTTGCATTTGATTATATTGGGAGAGAGTTGAGCCTCACTCATACAATTTTGTCAGGCGGTCATCCTCCAGTGCAATTTGAACAGGAATTTAAAAAAAAGTAGTGAAAAACTCATTTAAAGCAATTATTATTGGCTTAAAAATAAATGTAATTTTAAAAATAAAAACAAAACTCTTGAAAGTTTCAAAAACTATAAATAATCCAAAATAGCAAAAAGTCTTGAAGCATAACTGGATTTTTCCTTATGGCATTCTAACTTGTAAGAGAAACTAATTAAGGGAACTTGTAGTTTTGTTGAGCCGATTGCAGGTAAATAAAAAAGCCGTGATAAAAGTAAATTACTGACGATATAGGGAGGAACATGCATAATTGATTTTTTTGCAATCTTTTTCATATAATAGAAAAACAAGTATCAAAATGACAGCAATTTAGTCTAAAACAGCTATACTGATGTGGCAGCCATATAAACATAACAAGCTTTATTTGCGACACAGAAATAAATAGCATAAAATTGAATTTACACTTGTATTAATTAAAAGGGAAAGTCATGGACGTAAGGAGTACAGCTGGGTTCTTTTTGGCGTTAAATTATTCAAGTGATTTGAACTGGCAAACGTTTAAATGTAAAGTCAAGTGGGGTGTAATAATTGGCTATTATTAAATCAAAGATTTCTTGTTCAGCCAGCGCTGAGCAATTATCACAAGTGTTGTTTTTACAAGAATGAGATAAAAATTGGTATGGTCTGTGCATTTGCAAAAGTCAAATAGATTAAATTTTTGATGAAGATGAAAATCTTACTGCGTAGGTCGCTCTGCTTAATAAAATGAGTTTTTATTACATAACAGTTTGCTGCATTTTATAATTCTAAACCAAATGCATTATTCTTGGGAGTTTTTATAGGATTTTAAATAGTACAAAGAACAAAGTAGCCAAAAGTTGCAATAGAATTTAATTTATTTAAAGAAAATTCACTCCAAAGCCCCACTGAAACCCACGCACAGGTAAATCTTGCCCCTGGAACATGAAAGGAATGACGTAATTCAATTCCAACATTGCAAAGTTCCTCAATCCCAAGGAAAGTCCGACTCCACAGGATGCAACTGCACTTCTGAGTAAGCCTTCAGCGTACCTCCCACCTTTGAAGCTCTCACTGAGATTTCCCCCGTTCAAAAAGAAATGAAGCCGGCCGTGTTCAGCAATTTCTGGAAGCTTCCGATTCAAGTAGTACAGTGGCATGTACAAATGAGCAGCGGCAGACCAATAAACCTAAAGTTTTAATAGAAAATTAGTGAAAATCAAAACAAATTCGGCAATTTTAAACTAATGAATTTAAAGAACATTACATTTCCTCCTAAAGACCTCCCATTCTCATCCGTTCCCACACCATTCAACGCAAATCCACGAAGGAAATTCGGGCCACCCAGAAAGAACTTGTCGATCAGTCTTAACCCACCAACAGGATTTGTCCCAGTTGGCTCAGAGATCATTCCAAAACTCATCGATATATTGCTTGTCTGCGGTTGTCATTAATTAAAAATTAAATTAAAAAATAGGAAAAATTTAAAATTAAATTATTTATCTCACCAAACCCAACGGAAGCTTGTAGCATTTTTCAAAATGAGCATCCAACTTAACAAATTTAGCGTCTCCTCCAAGCCCAGCACCCTCCAGGAGAAGTTTTGCCAAGCCACCACGTTCCCCAAAGTATTGAGCGTCTCTCGTGTCACTCAAGATGGTTAACTTTATTGAGGATTTGTCATACAACGAATCGCTATCACTAGCAAGATCGCGAACTTTTTTGGAAACATAGCGGTTGTTGAACTCAACTTTGAAGTGCACCGGGTGTTCCACATACGTTTTGTTGTAAGTGGCTTCTCCAATTCTAGCAGAATTTAATATACCTTGAAAACCGATAAGGAGAGCTTGTCCTTTGATCTTGTTATCTGTTGTTCCAGGTCCAGGATTTAAAATTTTGAAGGTCCGAGAAGCGATATAGGAACTATAGCAAACAGAACGATTACTTATTACTTTTGTATTTATGCAAATAATTATGAGATAATTATAATTATCCTCAAAAGTAACAGTTAATTTTAAATAAAGTACTTGAAAGGTATTTCAGGATGTGTTCCAGTTATAAAACGGAACTCCCGCATCTTCTCATCCCATGAAGGCAACAACCCGTAGTTGAACTGCGCTTCGTACAATGGCGGAAAAACTCCAATTCCGGCTGAGAACTGAGGAGCGCCAAGGTCTCCATTTCCCAAGCTAACCAGTACCTGCAAACGAGAACTTCAGAATCAACAATAACAAAAACAGCTAAAAATATCTGAAAACAGAGAAGATATATACCTCAGCGGGCAAACGCGCTTGAAACACTTGTCCAACTACTTTCCGAACGCCTTCCGGAGCATTTTTATCGTTCCACACAAGATCTACCTTTACAAGTTCGACTTCACTTGTCCAATCTTTTTCTGGTACTTTCTCCATTATTACGGTTTAAGTTACAGAACTTTAAATTGGAAAGCGAAAAACTAAATATTTAATATGTTCTTTAATTAGAATCGGTTTAATGTTCCATTAATTTCAACACTACTAATATTAACATTTTGTTTTGAAGAAAACAAATTGGACCGGAACTGATTTGTTAGGGAATGAAATGAATGAATAATTGATTTTTAAAATCAGCTGTTTTCACTGCAGTGTAAAAGACAAGGTTCGGGTAGTACTTTGCAAAATGACAAAATGACTTATTTTCAGTAAATCTATTTATTAAGAAAATTAATTTTTATAGGATTTAGATTTAACTTTATTAAAGTTACTTTATATTTTGGCTCTAATCGTCAATCGTAATGTTTTTACAAATGATAATGATAAAGTTTTTCTCAAAATGCTTCCTTCCTTCTTCCTTTCTTCAAAAACATGGTAGACAAAATGTTTTTTGTTTTTCTATGAATATCAATGCAATAAATATCAATTAACTTGCGTAATACTTATAACGAAACTATGATCAAGACGGAAACAAGACTTAAATCGTTTTATTAGAAAATAATATTAAAATTAATTGAATAAGTATTTAACCTTTAAGAGACGCGCACGCCTTACCTAATCCATTTGCATTCCTTAGCTAATATTTAAAAACGAGAAGTAATTAGTTCTTAACAATAGTATGCATCTTTACTTATAATAAATCGAACACTTCTTATGTTATCTCATCTCTATCATAAAGAATTACATCGGTTTGAGATATTTTTCTATCATTTAAGCCCCATAACCTTTAAGGTTCAGGTTCCTTTCTGCCATTCTTGTCAAGCTCTTGAAAGTATTCGCAGGATTTAATTGCATCAATCGGCAATCTAAATACAAAAACTATTTAAATAACGCAGAATTTGTTAGAAGTTTACGGTTAGGATTTTGCAATAACATACCGTGACATTTCCAACAATACATGAGCTGTCAAATCCTCCAAACCTTTGACATTCTTTGTAAAAGCGTAGAATTCCACGAGATTATTCACAGTGAACCAGTCGACCAGTTTCTGAGAAAGGAAATTCTTGATTTTCCCAACCAAGTCATGAATTTGATACTGATGGGCTAGTTGAATCAGCTCCAAAGCTATATCAGGAGTGAGGATGACTTCCGGCAACTCCAATCCGTACAAGATCCGAACGAAATGACGAAGACCTTCTTCGCTGTTCAGTTTCAACTCGATTTTCCCCGTTTCCGCTTCTTTCATGCCGGTTTGGGGGGAAAGCATTGCAGCAAAGCACTCGCTCTGACCTGTAATTATCCAATTAAAAATAATCATTTTAACTAGAAAAATATATTTTATTTTGTCTTACACATCAAAATCCCCCGATGACATTTAATCTCCGCTCCGTTCATTGCCACAATCGTCAAGTCCTTGGAGCATTCGGAATCATACAAGCCTTGAAGGATATTATCCGAATTTAATTGAACTGCTGAGCGATCTTCTTTTGAAATGACTCCTCTTACGGTAACTTTCCAAGAAAATGTCAAGTTTTCAGCTGATATTCTCTCCAAAAATTCTTCCGTAAGCTTTCCAAAATGTCTTGCTCCCAGGGGTAGTGCCATCAGTTGGAATACTTTCTCCTCTTTGAGAACCAAGTCTGTAAAAATTGCAAGAAATGTTTAGTTTAGAACCCCAAAGGATTTTATTTTCAGTTTTTGTAATAAAGGAATTTACCAGAGATATCGTTTCCGGTATACTCATCAAAATACTGCGTTCCAAGGACAACACCTGTGTCTGAGTCGGCTTCGTCTGAAACATCAACTGTGATGTCTAACGAAGTCTGAAGGGGGTCCACCAACAGGACTTCAGAGATTTTCTGAAGGAGGTCTTCATTAAATTCTAAGGAGAACGTGATCCTGTTTGGACTGGCTTCATTCGACTCAGCAAATATCAAAATGGCACTGTACAGTACAGAAAACGAAATAAA
>JAANSO010001720.1:0-15776 GCA_036507315.1 Lepidocyrtus fimetarius | reverse complement strand
ACGGGCATGAAACAAGTATACCTGGTAAGTATTTAACTCTATTTTAAGTACTTTCAGTTCGATATTTTCTCTATAACTAAAAATATGTTACCAAATTTCTCAATCATTGTATTTAATCATGATAGATTCCAAACCACTGAAAGCCATTGTAGTAAAAAATTCCTTACCTTTTAGCCCAAGTCCCAACACAATCCCTTTATCAGCCTTATTTGTCAAAGAATCTTCTTGAAATGATGAGACAATTGCACAAGTAATTATAAAATCGTATCTAAGAAATACTTTTTACGTTGGGGAAGATATGGCGATAATTTTAGCTGGTTTATGACGATTCCTTCGTAATTATCAGAGGGTGTAAAAACTTTTCTTTCTTATCCCATCCAATAATTACAAAGAAAAACGCATATTATTGTAAACTGGTCCCTACTTAGTGCGAAATATGTTCAAAGAGCTGCAAGCACTTGCAGGGTTAATCGTCTTCATAGTAAAATCAAACGTTTTGAAATCGATGTCCTGAATGAGTTTTAAAAAATCTGTGCGCTTCAGTTTGCTCTGTTTGACCCTCATCACGATTATCCAGATCTCGATATGTTTACATTTTCTAAACAGATAAACGGCCGGTATGGCCATCAAGTTGGGGATTTAAGTAAACTTGAATATTGATATCCAATTCAGAGTTTTTTTGTAAATTCTGCTGTCCTTGCAATCATTAGATGGCACTCTTATGTTTTTTTAAATTAAATATATGAGTGCTACCTAATGACCGCAAAATCAGCAAAATATTGTAACTTCGTCCAAGGCTGAGTCGTTTTCCTGGCTTAAACGTTGCAACGTTGAACAATATCCTGAAAACTAAAGGATGCTTCCATGGGAGCCGTCGATTCCTGTTAGTTTTGCAAGTGCATGAAGTTAAGTTGAACTTTGATTTTCACTTTGGCTTCCCACATAAGCACATTGACGAATTGTAATGTTTATTACGTCTTCTTTGTCATTCATGGACGTGGTTAAAATATTTACACATTTCAGTAATGACCTAGAAAAGGTAAAAAACACTGCTTTGCCAAACCTTAGTCAGAAAAAGTAAGCCATAAGGATTAGATGAGATACATGGCCGAACAAAAACCTAAAAATAAACAAATTATAGTTCAAAGTTAATTTTAAAATATTTAGCACACATTTTTTGTAAAAATATAAAAAAATTGAGTAGAGAGAAATTGAAAATGAAAAAGCTCAAAATAGAGAGTTAGAGCTTTATTTTTGCTGTTGTTAGTAATGCGGCATGGAAGGGACTACTGCTCTTTTCTTAGCATAAGATCTGTAATAAATAGGTGAAAATGCTGTCAAGCCAAGAAATATAACCCAAAAATAAAATTAGAAGTTTGATACAAAGAAATACACATACTCACACCTGCCTTTTTATCTTCACCATAGCCCTTTTACGTATTCCCTACTTTCTTCCCAAAATTAGCTTTTTCTTTTTTCGTTGGGTTACCCCAACAACAACTTTGTACGTTTTCACATTCAGAAAAATAAAAATAAAAAAATTGAAGTAATTTTGATTCTATCAGAGTTTAATGTTTAACACGCAACTAGTCTGACAATTTAAAAAGTGTGAATAGTGGAGAGATTCATTTATTCCTTTGTTTTGATGTAAAAGAAAAAATGCCATTTTAAAAATCGTTTAGTTACGTGTCATGTTTAGATTAGGAAAAGTGCGATTATTTCTCACTATTTATTTGCATTTGAAATGTAGTTTATGCTTTTGTAACAAAAAATTACTCAATTTACACATAATATGTTAGAAGAAGAGCAGCCGGTATCTGCACATCCTGTTGCTAACGGTATGCAATAAAGTAGAAAAGAAAGAATTAACAGAGGATGACGAGGAAATACACTCCTAGATGATTTTAATTTGTACTGAAATAAAAATAGCCTACATGAGCAAGCGTCAGATCCATGTCAGTTCCCTTAATTGGGTAAAAAGTGACAGTGGACATGAGTGTAGTTGTTAGTGTTATGATTTCCATTTTTACTTCCTCATCATCAGCAATGTTTTTTAATAACAATATTGGTTGAGAAAGTGGCAAGTTTAATTGTAAATAAAAGGTGGCAAGCAAGAAAATGCGTGTTTTCATGTCATCAACCTTTCTTTTCCAAGTGTGTTAAAGCTATGACAGAAACTACAAAAAATCTGCCGCTTAGCTTAAGTATTTAACTCTTTTCCCAATATTCATTTTCACTTTGTTTTACTTTCTCCATTACTAAAAATCAGGAACCAATTTCTCAAACATTCTAGTTAAGCATAATAGATTCTAAACCCCTAAAAAGCAATAATAATAAATGTCTTACCTTAGCCAAAGTTTCAACACAATGCTTTATGTTGAAACTTGTTACGGCCGGTGTGATAATCAAGTCAGGACTGAAGTCAACTTGAATATTGATTTTCAATCAAGAGTATTTTTGATATAAATTTTGCTTTTTGCAATCATTTGGCAGAAACAAAATGTTTTTTATAAATTTAATATTTTGATCCTACCTAATGATAGCAAACCCAGCAAAATACTGTAACGTCGCCCAAGGTAGAGTTGTTTTCCTGGCTTCAGCGTTGAAATGTTGAGCAATTTCTTAACAACTTAAGGATGATTTGATTGCTTTTATTAGTTTTTGTTAGTTTCGCAAGTACATGAAGTCAAGTTTAACTTTAATCTTCACTATGGCTTTTTGCAGTTTACACTGACGAGTTGTAATGTCAATTACGTTATCGTTTTCGTTGCTACAAGTGGTTAAAATATACACATTTTAGCAATGAAAAAGATAATGTAAAACATTACTTTGATAACGCATATGCAGAAGTAAAGTAAGCCAAAACAATCAGATGGAATACTCCGTGTCTAAAAATAAAAAATAGAATTCAAAGTAAATTTCAAAGTTATATTTATTTCACATTTTCGTAAATATAAAACATGGCGGTAATTACCTTGTTGGCAGAAAGATTATAAAGAAGTTTTTGTTGGAATTGCAACCACATGGTGATAGACGTCACTTTTTAATTCAAACTGTTCCGACAAAAGTCCTGGATAATCAAGCTTTCACTTGAATGTTGTAGCGTCCGCGTGAAGTCTATTCACAGGATAATCAACAATAAAGTATCGTGGAAATTTACAGATTCATCACAGTTATAGGAGGTAACGAACATTTGAAATTATTCTTGTCCATCTTATAACTGAAACGAAAATGCAAACTATTGTATTATAGATGAAAACTCAATAGTTATCTCTATTCCTAGAACTTGGTTGAATATTTACTATTTTCCCGACTTTCTCTTGTTTCCCCTATAGTTGATGTCATATTACTTCAAAATCGACGTGTCTTCTGAAAGAAATATATTTTAGCAATACGTAGTCAAACAAGGCATGCCCTGTGAATACAGAGAAATTGAAAAATGAAGAAGTTCAAAAGGAAAAGTTCGAGCTTTATTCCTGTTCAACACGAAAAGCACTATTTCTCTTTTTCCCGCACATGATCTGTGATGAACAAGTGATCAAGCCAAGAAAAAGCTGAGTGAGTACCAAATTCTAGAGATTTTTTACAAGATATTTTTAAAATGAGGATGTCTTTTTAAATTTTACTGCTTAACATTTACATATACGGTAGAAGCTTCATACAAGGAAATGCACAAACTCACAGTATCCCTTTTTATCTTTACATTTCTCCTTTCTTATTTGCATTTTAAACCTTGCTCTCTGAATCAGCTTCTTTTTTCTCCGTCCTAGATTTCCCCAATAAGTAGTTTGGGCTACTGGAAGAAAATAAATCACACAATTGATTTTTCATCCTGTCCCTGATTTGGGTTTACAAAACGCAACTAGTCTGGCAATTTAAAAAGTGTGAATAATAGAGAGAAGGTAAATGTAACTGAAAATGATCACAGGCTTCATTTCTTCCTTTGTTTTGATGTGAAAGAAAAAATGTATTTTTAAAGAATTGCATAGTTTACATGTTTTCTTATCCCATTAAAACTCTTTCATTTTCACATATTTGGTAATTAATGTTAAACCGTCAACAACTATTTTGTTATAGATTGCAAAATTTGACAACTTCACAAAAGTAAACATTCTATTAGGACTCTCAAATCTTAGGGGTTTTGTTCAGTTATATTTAAATCAAACGCTTAATAAACCATTTACATATACTTCTTTCTTACATTTTACTAACTTTACATCTATTTTACATATATCCCGTCAAAATATATTATAGGTTTTGCAAAACTCACAGCTCTAGAATTTATTTTTCTGCGAAGCCAATTAAATCACACTAACTTAAAGAAAAATTCAAAACTTCGCCAATTATTTAACAATAAAGTTCCAAACCTATTGTAAATATAAGGTCTCAGTTTGGTATTTATTATAACCAACTTGTTTATTAAAATAGACAAGTTAGGATTAAACCTAGAAGTTTTTATATCAATTTAATAAGCCAGCCTTTTAACAATTTTACAACTTTTGTAATGCTTACTGAATAAATATAATAAAACCCATTTTAACTATGAATTTCCAAAAGAAGTGTTAAATCCCGTAAGCAGAACAACTAAGGGCGTCATATCTCTCTTTTAGTGAGCAAAACTGTAAGTTGTCGTTATTGTAAAAGTCAAAACTTTACATGTCAATTCCGGATGAATTGTTGAAATAACAAGCTAAAATGTCTTCCGGGTTTCACCTTTTCCTGAGTTTTCACCTTTTGGTTTTCAAATTTTAAAGGTGTTTATGGGTTAAGTACGGGATTAAGAGAATGTATTGAATTAAATCGGAATTGAATCCCGAGTTTTATTTTTTACTGGAATGCTTTTGTATCTATTCTTTTGTATGGATCGAGCCTGAGGTTTTACATTCATAATGTTTTTACCCAAATCATATTAATTAGCAACACGTGATCAGATTTAAAATAAGCTAGTCTAGCCTATATGCTTTCGTTTTGTTTTTGACAATTTGAGTTTAAAATTAGCTAGTACTGTTTTTCCACTACAACCACAACTTTCTCAAGACAAACACATAAACTACGGCAGAAAAGGTGGATAAGGATTAGAGAAAAAAAAGTGGGGAATATCATAATGATTCCGTTCGTTTAAATTTGGGATAAAAACCTGTGGCATGATGCATGCTTTCTCCTTATATTTTACCGGAATTCAACACCCCTACAAATTCGTCTCTACCATATTCTTATTATTAATTCATTACCTAAATATAGCATGTGGAACAAAAGAGTTTAAAGGATTCGCTTTGATTTGGGAATACTGGACTGCAATTCTGTTTTATTGTCAATTCTAATGCTCATCTCTTCAATTCTTGCTGTAATCAAGAAAAAAGTTGCTGGGTAAGTGAGAAACAAGCTTATAGCATATTTGGGGAGTGATAGGGTCGCTATTTCATTTACGTGCCTGTCTATGTATTTCTTACATCACATGTGTTTACTTTCTTTTGGATCTCCACCTAAGCATGAGCCTAAAAAAGGAAAATTACGCATTTTGAAGTAGCAGGAGGGGATTTTATTATTCTTACTTTTGGAAATAAGGAAAAAGATTGTTGATTGCGTAAAGAAAAGCCCATTCATTTGATCGAAGTATAGAAAAGAAATCAATTCACGATTGGACAGTCTGAAAATAATGTTTTTGCACAAGTGCATGCGCGATCTTGCATCGCAGGGTTTTAAATAAAATGAATTAGTTCTAGCACACGAATTGTGAATTTGTGAAAAAGAAAACTTCAATTTTTATATGGCAGTAAAGGAAATAACCTGGTAACTTGTTGCGTTTTTCCCGGCAACATGTAAAATGCTTTATCATAATCGCAAAGCCAACTTCCTGCATTTCTTTTAAATAAATTATCAAGCTATGTTCCTAAATGAATGCATTGATGCCAATTCCAAATAAAATTTATCTAGAAGTACAATTGTGTATTTATTACTTTCACTTTAATATGAGTAAGTCATTCAAATTTACAATTAAATGTTTATACGAGTAGCTCTAGGTTGGATTTCAGTGAAATCCATAAAAGATTTATAAGTTGTAAGTAAATTTATATAATTCTTATTATTTAAAGTTGTATTTTGAATTGATTTTTAAAAGTATTTACAAGGTTAATTATTTTTGTATTTTCTAATTTTAATTCGTTTCTTATATTAGGTACAATATATTGTTCTAGATCAATGAAAAGGGGCCATCTCCTAAAGTGGTCACTGACCACTGGTCAGTATGAAAAAGGATTTTCTGCAAATCTGGTCAATATTGAATGGGGTATCTCCAAAAGTGTCCAAAACGGAAAAGAGCTATCTTTAATAGTTTTACATAGCAGAGAGCCTCATTCCTTATTGACCACTTTTGGAGATGGTCTCATTTCATAATGACCAGTTTTGGAGAAACCCGTTTTCATACTGACTACTTTGGGAGATGACCCGTTTTGTTATGTAATGGCATAATTTACTTCCATATTTTTTAAAATGTAAGTTTCAGGGTTTATTTAAAGCTGCAACCTTGTTGCCTTAATTTTATGAAAAACTTGTTAGTTCGTGGAAAATAGTCAAACATATTTTGCAAGGAATTATTGGTAAATAAAAAAGTACAAGTTTTCATTTTGCATTTCGTCAATATCCCTTGTTTTTTAATATGTGGCTGGTTTGCTGCAAGCATATGACAATTTTATTTAATCTCAGGATGGTTCATCCTAATTACTATCGAATTAACCCAACTTTTTAGTTGGCTCCACTGAGTAGCAATAGCAAAAAGCTCTGGACTTATATAATTTTTAAAACCAAGTACTTCCAGAACCGAAATTATTTCATATGGAATTGAAGTAACCAGCCAAACGTTTACCAACTTTACTGTCAATGCTCCATATTGTTTCTCTTTTTCCTCAATTTTTTCCTTGAGTTCTTCAATTTGTTTATTCACCATCAGAACTTCCAGTTGCACGTTGGCAATTATTTGTTCTAACCGGTCAGTTTGCCATTTAATCCAAGCAACTTGTTCACTGTCCACAACGTTTTGTTTTGCGGTAGCGATATTTTGTTCAATGACTGCAACTTTGTTTTCCATATTTGTCAGTTGCCCTTCAAAGTTTGAAATTTTCTTTACTATGTAGTTTATTTTTTGTTCCTCGTTGTAGATTTCCCTAATAGAATTTTGAAAATAGTATAATTTGTAAGCATAAAAATCTAAACATAATACTTTTAACAAAATTATACAATTTTCGTACCTTGGCTTTTTCCCGCAATCCGATACATGTGTCCGCATATCCTTGTAAGTATTCCGAAAGAATCCTAACGGCAAGAGAAATCTTATCGCCATTAAAGCCATTGTAAATATGCGGTTGCCAAAGTTGGTTTGCCAATAATCAAATGTTCCAGACGTCAGTAATCCATCAGCTTTGAATTGAATTCCAACAACTCCAAAAAATGGAACTATTGAGAAGTAGCATGCAACAAACCAAATCCCCAATATTATGACGGAGACTCCAGGTAATTTTATTCCAGAACGGAGAACGATTGTTGAGTGAGCTTCCGCGAATATGGCAACCATGCTCATTATTGATCCAAGGTTAGATAACACTCCAAGAAGTCCGTCAATTCGAATGCCTAAAAAACAAATAAATAATTTACAAGCCGTTCAAATTTTAAGTAAAACATTTGTTGCTAACGTTACCAATTTCTCCTAGAGCCGGTCCGCGATACATAGAATTGAAAATGAGAAGAAAATTCTTTCCTGTCATGATTAAGTCGCAACATAATAGGTTAAGAAGTAAGGAGTTTATGGAATTCCTTGACTTCCAGCTTTTGAAATTAAATTTTAACAAACATTCTACAAAATTGTTTTAGATACGCAAGTTTTTACAAAGCATAAAAAATACTTACCATAAAATCGATACAATTAGAGAAACAATTACATACAATCCATGCGCGGTTAAGAATAGGTTAAATACCGCAGCAAAAAAGAAAACAACGTCATTTACTGGGTTAAACTTTAACCAGTGAGCTGGGATCATTTCAATTAAATTATCATTGTATAGTCCAAAATGTCGCCAAGAATATATTGGACGATTTCGGACGTAATTTTCATATAAATCACTTTGATTAATGACTTTCTCCATCGTAACTTTCACCAGATTTTTCTCTGATTTGTTCGTTTTTCACATTTTATTTCTGAAACTCCTTCGTTGAAAAATGCACTGTTGAATTATATTTTGAAAGTTTTAAAAAACAATACAATACAAAGAACGATTTTTTTTCACCTGCTTTGTACTACTATCCCAATAAAAAATACACGAATCAAACTTTTAAGCTTGTGTGAAATGCGTAAAGCAGGGAAGAAAGATGCTCACTGACTCAAAACACCAGCAGTGGTTATACTACATAAGCGCCGGCAGTTGAAAATGACAGAATCGATAGGTATGAGCTTCAAATATATACTAAAAACTGAATTCGGTTCTGCCGTTATTAAATACAAACTAATCGTATGACTTTTTCTCAATCTTTGTAAGAAATCTTCAGCTTTCACCGTCTTTTTCTATCCCAACTTCTTGTAAGCAGTGAAAAGCAAGACAAAATATCATCACTAACCTAACGTCCTGTTTATGTTGTACTTTTACTGATTCGGAAAACTAAACACTTTCACTTCCACCGGCAACAATAACACATGCGGCTTAAAGTCAATTTCAAAAAGGCTTTAGTATTTATTGCAAAAATCACGATCATGAAACGTAAGATAGGTTTATTATCGAAGCCGGTATGTTAAAAATTGGCAATTGAATTAAAATAGAAAATCTTTTTGATTTACATTTTGATGTTTTATATCATCTAAAGCATTTGATTCAAAAGTTTGTAAGGAATGTGAACAGACAAATACCCTTAGGTATTTTTGGGACCTAAGCACTACATCTTTTCTTTTTTGTAATTTTCTTTTGTTGTCCCGGAAGTATGTAAGGAATGTGAACAGACAAATACCCTTAGGTATTTGTCCCCAGGCTATAATATTAATAGAACATTGCTAGATTATACAGATCGAACAAGTGTATATGATAATGATAATGAGTAACAATGAATAAACAGAACGAACTGAGCTGGAATAAGTTTAGTACGAAAATGGAATCCAACGAGTACGGATAGACTTGCACATTATTCCTGGCTAGTTGAGCAGATAATCTACAGTTCGATAGTGTGAAGCAGCAGACGGCACCGCGGCTAAGCAGGCACCTGAAGTAGAGAATGGCATATAATTTTATACGTGGCGCTCCCCGCAACGGACCCTAGCACGCCCAACGCAAGGGAAGAGAACCTGGGAATCGAGTGTAGATCCTCAACTGAGCCGGTGATAGAAAAAGGTAGAGGCTGAAAGCGCCATTTTTTCCTTATATAAAACCTATGAGTAAAAACAAAGAAAAAAAACTTATAAAATTTTTGAAAATTAATTATTAATTAGAGATCAATTCTGGGAAACAGGTAACGAAGTATAATTATAGTTTAAAACATGGGGAATCAGGATAAATTAATTAAAAGTTGAAAACTTACCGGTTTGTGTTGAATTTTTAAAAAGTTTGCAGACCCACCTACAAAAGTAAAGAAGCTTTCAAATCTTGTTTTTGTTGTCGGAATTAATTAAATTAATATCAAATTGTGCACAAAATATACATAATTTTGATCAGCAAATGGAGATTATAGTTTCGTTTATATATTCGAGTAGTTTTTACCTAGTTTGCAAAAGTTTTAAGATGAGGTGGAACTCCAGGTGGAGCTATCCATAAGATAAGCACAGAACCTAAAGTAAAATGGAAAAGTTAATTAATTAATCAATCGTTTAGTAGTAAAAAAATTGTTCCCCTGATAAATAACTAGCAGTTTAAACCAGAATTTGAAAAAAAGTATCAGTTTGAATGAATTTTTTATAAGAATTACGTAACTCGTAGTCAGTTGAAAGTTAATGTTAGTTAAGGAAAATAAACAATTTACGTACAAAGTTGTAACGGAGATGGTAAAAGGATGTTAATTTATGATTTTATGGGTTATTAATTGTGTTTTTTTATATTTTAAGCAGTTGAATAGCAAGTTATTATCATCATCATCATTAAAAAGTAAACTAATTGCGCAATAGCGGTAAGATAAAATTATTTTAAGAGTGGTAATTCGAGAATGAAAATAATTTTAATGAGATATTATTTGAGAGTAATTTGAGTTAGAGGTGTGATTGTATGATAGTGATGATGATGTTAACACAATTTAAAATTGATTATTCTATTTGAAATCCTTTTAGTACTTACCTTTTAAATGCGAGTCCTTACCTTTGATGCTGAATCCTTGTCTTGAATCCTATCTGGTGTAGCAAAGAAGCCCATTAAATTTTCCTTGGTAAACACTACCAGGAAAAGACGCCAAAAGCAGCAACAACAATTAGCGCTGACCCCCCCGTGGAAAACAAATCACCTAATTGTTATCACAGTGACACACGGAATGCAATCAACATGAATACAAAAGGTCAGACGTATTTTACAAATTATTAAAATAGTATACGAGCGTCAATTACTGTCATTAATTGCATAAAGGGCTAATATGAAAATAATTACATAATTAACGGTTTTAATTAGAAGTAATACACCAGTAGTAGTTTGAATTCAAAAATAAAATCATATAAGGACGTAGCATGAATAAAATCTGTCAGTTGGAATCCGATCTTTCTAAAAAGTAGCAAATTAAAAATTAAAGTATTACTAGCAGAGTGCCCGATTCTATCGCTTCGGCATTCTAGATAACATTACTTATTATTATTCCCGGCGAATATAATTTGGCAAACCAAAGCAAGAAACGTATGTTTTGAATTCAAACAAATATTTATTAATGTTGTAAATGATAATAGTAAAATTGAGTAGATAAATCGAAAAGAGTGGCTACCTATGATAGTCAAAGTTCTACATTTAATTTATGCTCACGAAAAATCTTTATTAGCAAAGTTGATTAATTTATGAAATACTAGGAACGATACCCGATCCTGTACCGGAATTCTAGAACAACTGAATTCTAGTTAAATACTGTTGACTGAGACCAATCACAGTGGGAATTCTTAGTATCATTTGAATCATTAATTTATCTAATTACAAAATGTACGAAATAAGGAACATCATTTAATTTTTCAAATATTCAAATGAAATTAAATTTGTGAGAAGAAAATGTAACTTATTTTACCATTTGCTTTGAGTAACACAGATTTGTTTACGGCTTTACTTTAAATAGTACTATCGTGAAAATTTTGAAACAGTTGAATACAAAATAAAGTTATTAAATATAATTCAGTCCAGAAATATATAATTGAGTTAAAATTCTAATTCGTCATTACAAAGTAACTTAATAATTACGTTTTGTAAAATTAATCCATACCAGATTTCTTTGAGAAATTTGCAAATTGTCTTATATGAAAATCAAACACAGCACCGTGAAATATGAAATATATATATTTTTTACAATGGATACAAACTATCATTGTTCTTTTTCTTTAATTTTAAAAGTAGTAGTTGTTTCAAATAAAAATTTCTTTAATTTCATCTTTGAATCAAAATGTCTAAGTTACTAGAGATCTTAATTCTGTTGAAACAATCATTCACAGTGTGAATTCTTTCTTTTTTAAAGTTGGTATATTTATGTTTTTATCAAGTATAATTTTAAAATAATATTTTTTCTCAATTCTATTTAAATTTTAGTAAATTCTTGGAAAATTAATGGATATTAGTTTAATTTGAAATCATGGAATTACGAGTTTGTTTTTTCTTTGAAATTGAGGTTTCTAATGAATTGAATTTGTTACGAATTTAAGTAGTTTTCAATTTAAAATTCAGATCAGATCAAATTTTCTCTTGCTCTTTCTAAATAAATACATGGACAATTAAAGAAGTACAGAATATTTTTGAGGTGCAGTCGTTGTATATTTTTACGAAACATAGCTTAGATCAAAATAACACTTTACTACACAACATCGTAATCGACTTCAATGAGTTTCCGTCTTGTAGTGCGAACCTGAGAAAGTCTTGATTTTATTTTGACTTACATTTGACAATCGGAGTTTTGCATTTTTTTAGGGAGGAACTCGTTGGAGGAATCGAATAGTATGTTTTACATGTTTCACACGACTTAGCCAAAATAACAACAACTTCATAATATTACTGTATCTAGAGAAACATCTATCGAACATCAATGTCCATAGCGTCAGAGAAAAAGTTCAAATTAAAATCTTAAACTCCATTTTAATTATTTCATTCTTCGTCAAAGTTATTTTTTTCTTTTAACAATTATGTTTATAAAATTTAATGAAAGAGTATTTTGTATTTTGTTTGTTATGATAATTTTTCTAAAACGTCGGATTAACAAAATTTTATTTCTAGTTGTCAATTAAATAACTTCAATTTTAATTTTAATGTTAATATATATAAAAACACGGATATTTTGCATTTTGAAAGTTCAAATTTAAAACAAATCGAATAAGATTGATGATTTCCACACAAGACTGAAATGAAAAATTTAGGAAAAAACATTACTGTAGAACAAGACCCCTCAGTAAAAGATTTATTGTTTCAAAATAGTTTAAATAATCTAAAATCACGATAAACGAGTTATGAATGATTGTTAATTTTGTCAAATAAAGAGTTAATTTGTTGCTAGATAGAAAGAGAAATCAGTTAAGAGCGGAAATATTAAGTCGTACTCGGTTGGAAAAGAGAGCATTGTTACTTTTTTGCGCGACACTGCGAAAGAGACAATGTGGAGTTAAGGTTATTAGATTATGGATAAAATGGAAACGGTGACCCGCGTTTTCTCAAGTACTGTATTGCGTAGTGGATTTATTTGCTACTGAGTTTTTAGACATGTAATTTTTGATTATTTTGTTTTTAAAACACGGAAAGAGTAAAAATGAGTGAGGGATTTTACTTACAATTTTCAAACTCAAAACAAAGTGAAATAAAAATATCTTAGCATGCAACTTTGTGACTTGATTTTACTTTTATATTTAACTTTTGGAGCCGGCCAACTCTAATTGTTTATATGGTATAAGGTAACTCCAGTCTTTTAATTTAAAATTGTTGGTGAGGTTAATTAATTTATTTATATTCTTTCAATGAATCAGATAGATGCTAGTTACCGGTATAGTGTTTTTCTGGGAAATACGTACTTGCAAGGTAGTACTTGGTACTGCCGCTACATAGGGTTTTTATACGCACGAAGAGACTGAAAGATTCTCTTTGTGTGAGTTTTAGTAATAAGTTAAAGTGTTGTTCGCAAGAAGCGAAAGACATTGTTGAAAAGTTTATAGGTTAAGTAGAATCGTACGATACTGTTAAAAAAACCAGATCCCAAGATTAAATTTAAAATGCTTAATAAAATGTTTTCAATCTCCGTTAAATTTAATTGTTTCGTAAGTAATGTTGGTTTTTAAATGAAATAGAAAATTTAATTACGTATATTATTAATCTATATTACATAAAGTAACAGAATTTATTGTTTAATCTAATTTATAGGATTTACGAACAACTCAAACAATATTAATTGGTACTGATTTGCTTGGAAACAGACAACCAGCAAGTTCAATGAAAAGCAAGGAACCATATAACAAGAATCGTAAACTGTAATGTATGATTGAAAGAAGAAACAACTTAAATTAATTTTATTTCGTTTAATGAATGAGTTAAGGAAAGTAGTATTTTTTAAGATCACATAAAATTGGCAAAATAAATGTTTAACTTCACACCTACTTATTATTAAGAAGAACAATTCTTATATTGTAATCAAAGAAAAATTTTATTTTATATTTCAGCAAGATAGATTTTGGAATAAATTTAATTAAATCCTAAATTTGAAGTCACTATGTATAATAACTATACATAATACAAAACGAAGAACAAATTTTCAAACTTGCTAGGAGTTGAGTATTTGGGTGGCGCAAACTTCCCCCAAGTAATTTTGATAAATAGTCAAAATACCAGCAAGATATACCAACTCAAATTCAATTAATATAAATAATTATTTAACCGTAAGTGTAAAATGTGATGAATTTTTTCTTTGAATAGTTGCCTTAAAAATTACTTACTTATCAATAAAAAAGGAGCAATTGAATTACTAATTTAACTTTAAACTGAAGTAAATTATAAGAAATGATTTAATTTGTAATTTGTAATGGTTTTATGAAAATGTTTTATTTAGTTAAGAAGATAACGTTTAGTTTTTGGATTTGAAGATTCATTAAGATTTTTCTCGAGTAGTCTATTAAAAAGAATATCCTAATTTCAATATTTTTAAAACAAACAGATATTATTGTGTCAAATTACTTCAAAACATCGGAGTAAATAAATTGTTTTAATCGTCCAGTATAAAATTGACATCAAGACAACAATACAAATTTTTTCTTTACATTGCAACACCAAATGCATAAAACATCAAAAATGTTAACTTGATGAATGAAATAACTTTTATTATTCTGTAGCGTAAGTAAAGTAAAATTAAACACCAGCAGATATAATTTAATTGGATAAGCACATTTATAGCATTTGAAAATGACACGCAGACACAAA
This sequence comes from Lepidocyrtus fimetarius, assembly GCA_036507315.1. NCBI lineage: Eukaryota > Metazoa > Arthropoda > Collembola > Entomobryomorpha > Entomobryidae > Lepidocyrtus > Lepidocyrtus fimetarius. The sequence goes on along the minus strand of JAANSO010001720.1, from coordinate 1,188 downwards.
ACACGTATTGGAATTTATATAGTTAGATATACAAAACGGACATACACCACACATCAGTATTTATATACATAGATATCGTCAATGTATATCATATGGGATTGTAGTTGGGTAGTAAGATCAGGTTTAACTAAGTAGACTATTTAATTGAAATTTTAGTTACTTTATGGAAAAATAAGCTAAAAAATGAATTTTGGAATACTTTAAAGCGTAAACGTTGAAACTATCAATTTAATCTCTGGAAAATATAATTTTGCTAAGCCAAACACTTGCAAAATGATTAATAATGCTAAGAATAAAATGTGCGATAGATAGAAGTTATATTTATTATCTTTTTTGAATTTACAGGAAAATTAAAACCAATTTAGAATTGTATATGAACATGTTTTAAGTATATTTGTATCTGTTTCAGAAATAACGCAAGTTGAGGGGTAATATGAGACAAGTCTAAGCCATAACCAAAGCCTCCAAAGTTGGCGAAATCTCGCATGAAAACTTCCACCTCAGAACGCCGAAAAATAGAGCAACGCCGTCCAACAAAAGAAAAAAGGACGAGAGCGTCGGATTGCCGAAAATGAACAACGTGGTAGTGACAAGAAGAAGAGATAAGCAAAGTCACAAGAGGCATGAGATACAAAAAAGCAATTCACTTATATACTTTTATTATTATTGTATGTATTACTTATGTACCATACTTGTATTTATACTTATACTTTTAAAATTTGTATTTACTTGTATGAATTTTTTTTATCTATCATCGTTGGTAAATGGAGTTTTGTTGTAGCAGGCTACACAAATTCCCAAACTTACTATTAGTAATTTATACGACATGTATTGGTATAAAAAAGACCTATTTATTTTCTGTTAATTCTGAGGTAATAGATAGTCGCAGTCGACTTCTATTTGTGCATAATAATAACTTCGAAATGGTTTAAAGGAACGGTATTGTATGTAATTTTTTTTGTTAGATAAGTTGAATTGAAAGTGAAATAAGCATTAATATGAATTGAATGAATTTTTTGAAATGTATGTATTGAAATGAGCATAAATTTAATGATTATTATGAATTGAATGGCCTTATATTGAATTATATTGAAATGTATGAATTTTTGTGCACTTATGAGATATTATGAGATTATATGTATGAAAAATGTATTTAATATGAGAATAATGCTTTTGTGATTGAAATGA